>CM068585.1:45752141-45959641 GCA_035048485.1 Pteria penguin
CAATTTCTTATACATTTACCAGTTAAACTACATAACTGTCTAACATATGAATGTCAAATAACTGAACTTAGTGCCATAACGGTCAAGAACAGTCCCATTGATTTCAAAGTGTAAAGGTTATCTCACAGACAATTCCTTGGTGAAAAACTTGTCTACACTCTTGGTAGAAAACCATGCCAAAGGAAGTTTGAATAACATGCATGAATACTTTCAGTTTCTGAATAAAGGATGATCCATGTTGATGTCAAGGTTATGCATCATATGCCAATGTCATAAGCAATGGTCCTTTTTTCAAAAGCGCTGTTCTATCTATAGCCTAACAATTTCGCAATGTGGAACCGCATAGCTAGTTCTTAAGTAGTTATAGCTAATTTGAAGGTCATAGCATCTGATGTCAAGGTCATATTATTCAGGATCAAAGTCACAAGTAATTCCTTTTGTGGAAATATTGTGTCAAACTTGAAATCATGTAATTTTGAAGTGTAAAACTGCAAGCTTGGTATCATATAAGTCTATAATGGTTCCTTTTGATTTCAAGGTCACATGATCTAAGGTCAAGGTCACAAGCAATTTTTTGAAAAACATTGCCCGAATTGCTTTATTTTCATCCTTGTAAGGTAGGAATATTAATTAAGCTGTATAGTGTGTACAGCTGGGATTGGTAAATTGTCTTTTTTATTTCAAGGTCATTGGATCACAAAGGTCAAGGTCACAGGCAGTCCCTTTTTGAAAACTGTGTTTGCCTTTTGATTATTTTCATAGCCTAATTTGCAAACACCTCATTGACATTTTTCCACTTTCCAAGTACATGCTGTTATATCTTATACCACTGCATACATACAAGAAAAAGCTCATAATTTGGTTGAAAAATGGTGCATGGACATACTTGAAATCATGCTGTGAAATTTTGAGCGGTCAGAAGTTAATAATTCTTTGACAAATATTTTTGAAAATCTTCTTAAATATTTTAGAGGTCCAATTTTTACTCTTGGATATAATTTACAATATCAATAAAGAAAAATATGGATTGCACTCTAAAATAGCATGGCATGAAAATAACCAATTACATGATATATGGTCACCTGTTGGTCAGTTAAGAGACATATCACATAACATTTGTTCACATCAAGGTAACATACCAATATATCTTTTTTCAAAAATTATTATTTAAATTTGAACACAATATTGATTAGAAGGTTACAGATCGATCAATTTATGCCAAGCTGTCCAAATTTCAATTTTGGAGGGAAATTGAAAATGTCACCATAGCAACGATATATAAAAAAATTCACGGTGAATTTTAGTCTAAAACACCACTACCCAATATGCTGATTTCATTAATCATCAGAGCATTATCAAACAATTAACATTGAAATACCTTTAATTGGGGTTCGGATACCTTAATATCTATATCGAAGTATTTGTCCGTAGTCACATGATATGAACGAAATTCTTTAGAATTACATATAATATTAACACAAGGATTACAAGTGAACAAACTTTTTATACTAACACTTAAAAAAGAATTCCAAACTGAGAGCGAAAACACGGAAATAGTCTATCGCACATGTACACTATACATTGATGTCTGTTATTTTACGTTTTCCAGAAGTCAGTGGTTTTATTCGGTATATTTTTCTATTGTTTTCCAATTATTATAGTGGAGAATTGTAGAAAGACAGTTAGTGATCTATAGACAGTGGCGGATTTAGAGGGGAAGGGGAGGGAATTCGAGGGCCCGGATCCCCTTTTTTGCCCCATATTTACAAGAAAAACTCCAGATCTGGCACAAAAATGGCTGAATACTTTGGTTAAAACATATGTGCGCCCCCTTTTCAGATGGACGCCATGTAGTAGAAAACTGGTAAAGAGAGTGTATAATTTTCCCAAAAAAGGAGGGGGGATTGGACATTTTTCACCTTTCAACCTTTTCTGCAAAACGGTTGGAATGATTTTAATAAATCGTGGTAGAAATAAGTCACTTATGATCCTCTTCAAATTCTGTCGTTTTCGTCCAGACCTCTTTATAGGTGGTGGCACCACAGTCAAAAGTAGGTCGCAAAAGAGCACCCTCCTTTGACAATCTTCTTCTTCATACTGACTGTATACAGAGACAAACAGAATGCACCGAAATAATCTAGAGGGATGAGTGAAGAAGTCTTGTCATTTTGGGTCCCTTCCAAAATCAAATTTTAGAAATTTTTTCGACATTTTTGTTTGGGTGATTTCAATGCAGAAAAGTGTCATATTTCCTAGTTAATTGACAATGATGATTTCTAATGGACTACTGTAATCATAATTATGGTAAGGATTGTTACTTTGAAAGAATTTTGTCAATATCTCAATTTTTTGATTGTCTATGAATTTTTTAAGACTTCCAAATGAGGGTGTATAGGAACAATTCTTCATATTTTTAGCTTCTGCTATTATAACACATGAAAGATTTTAATGAAACATGGAATACATGAAGTACCATAGGTTTTCTATCAATTTTGTAAATTTCATCCAAATTGGTCAACAGATGGTGCCACCATGTCTAAAAAATAGGTCTCACAATGGTACATATACCACTTGGTAATTAAAATATGGAGAGTATCGGTTCAAATCCAGCTGTGGTCAATTTTTTTTTTCATTTCTTTACACATCTAAATAAGTTTTTAGATGTTTCTCAACACTCAACATATGAAATTAGGCCATTTTATGTTGGATCTGGACAATATTTGAAACAATTGTTGTTCATGACCCAGACTTGAAATCAGTCAACAAAAGGCTCCACCTAAAGAAAATGACTAACTTGTTGCCCTGAATCACATCTTGCAGAAACAAAGCAAATGCTTAATATCAAAATTACCTGAATTTATATGCCAAAAAGTGTTGTGTTTTTTATTCTGGTCTAAAATAAAATTTGACATATTTTCAACATTTGTGTTGACCTAGTCACAGTAATGCAAAAATAAATAACTTCTTCCTTCCTGCATGATTGATAATCTAGGTACTCAGGTGAACGATATAGGCCCACTTGGGCCTCTTGATTCTCTATATAGATATATGCGACATAATATGCTCCTTAGATCCGGCGTAGCTCACTCGTTTAGGTGATGGACTTGTGACTTGTGACCTTTCAACTTGAACCGTGCGTACATTCTTTTGTGAAACTCGGTCTAGACAAAAACATAAAACACATGTCTATGGCCAAGAGACACATTTAAATGTACGACATTCCAATTGTCCGATATTTCTTGAAACTACAAGAAAACGAACATAACTTAGTTACTAATTTTATATAATGTGTCATACGCAGCGAAACAAACATTAAGAGACGTATACGTATCACGCGGCAGTGAGAGTACGAAATATCGCAACTACAATAACGTCAACATACACGCGCACTTTGTGATTGTTATGACGTCAGTTGCCCATATAAAAGTGCCTACATCGAGAAAATTGGAATTGACAACCTGCAACAAGCACAGAAGTGACCTTGCCATCATCGATATTTTCATACGCGACTATTTACTTGTCGTCAAGGTGATACCCCTAGCAGCAGCAGCATATGTAAACAAAGATGGCGGACGTTACCAAATTCCTTCCAATAGATTGTTGTTTTTGTTTTAGTTCTGGTATCTCTACAACATCTAAGTTACATGATCCTAAGTGTAAATAAATTGAGTTCGAGAAGAAGATAGAGATTTTATTTGGTTCTTCATTTATGCCTTCTTTTGACAAACTTTTGGAACAAGACGCTACATTATGCCGGATAGTTTTACTTTCATTACTAGGATTTTCAGTTTCAGAGACAATTGTTTATGTTTTGTTGATTTTTTTTTTTTTTTGGTCAAAGCTGGTGTACGAACTAAAAGGATAAGTTCTGCAGAAAACTAAGAGTAAATAGGATATGTGAAATATAATTATTCTTAAATTTCTAAAAAAAGATCCATTTTGAAATTATATCTCTGTCATGGACTTAATCTACATTGGTCAAATTGGATGCATTTCTCTGTGTATCTATCATTAATCAGTTTTTTATGACATACATTTCTTAAATATCATTTTGTGTGCTACCAAAAACAACTGTTCATCACATTTTGTGCATTGTAAAGAAATCTCTACCAAAAGTGTATTACTGTCTATCTAATGAATAGTGTTTCAGCCAAACAAAATATGCATTTTTCCTGATTGATTGATTATTGTTTTTACGTCACTCGACGACTACTTCACGTATATGGTGACGGCATCTGCCTAATGCATTGCATACAAATTTAGACCTTTGCAACGGACCCACCCGAAGCAGTGAGGGATCTTTTACGTGCCACGTCTACCTTGACACGGGACCTCGGTTTTTACTGTCTCATCCGAAAGACAGTATTTTTCCTATGTAATGCTGAAAAACAATTACCAAAAGTAGGTGGTTTTTCTTCTTTATTCTAACTGAATCAAAGTTTGGTGGCAACAAGAATGTATTTATACGACTCACAAGAAACAAGTACTTTTTTTGCCCGAAGAATTTTCAAAAACTACAATTGAAGGCAAACATTGAATATTATTGCAACAGTTTTGCACTGAAAGTTCAATAAAAAGTTTATGGTCAAGGACAGAAAATAGCAGGGATAATTTTGCTCTGTTTATGATGAAATAAACTTGGGTCTTTGTACAAATTTCAATGAGAGAATCTATTGTCCCTGAATTAATGTCAGTCGGGTTACAAGAAACATGCATATCGTTTGCTTTTTGGCCTTAATTTAATTTTGAATGATTTGATTAACTGTATGTCCTAGAGTTAAAGTACCATTTTAAGTTTATACACATTAATTTTTCCTTTTCAATTTAATTTTCCTCATGTGTACATGTAGATGTTTTGGGTACTTTGTACGAGAAAGAGCATAGATGGCATACCATATAAGAAAGTGAAACGGATTGAAGATTTCGAAGTGAAGAGAAGCGGAACTGAAATCGGACGCATGCGTGGAGATTGTGGATTTGGTAGGTGACTAAATGCACACCGTGGCGGACAACCAAGTTTGCATGTTTACGACATCGACGGGTCAGATTCCTTAAGAATCGTGATTCTCAGAAATAGTCTAAATCTAATCAAATATTGATTGCATTATATATTGTTGAACAGCAGTTAAAAAGCTATGCACCGGTATTGGATGACGTAAGTGATAAGATAATATACGTAGATAAATCATATTTCGACTTTATTATAAAGGCTATATATTCGTTATTTCGACTACAGATATTCTATCTTCGAAACTCGTCTTGTTTTCGTTTGAGTTATTTCCCGTTTTACCAAAAGTTTTGAAAAAAAAATCACTCATTACATAATTTTAGATTTCGAAAACTAATTTTAAAATGAATTAAACATGCACCTCAAAGTTGGATAAAAATTGCCTGAATAAAATATTCTGCAATTACATAATGCTTTATACACGTATATACGATGTTATGTGAAATGAAGTGATTAAACACGAGTTACCTCCCATTTACAGTAAATTTTGTAACATGTATGGAAGAGATGAGAATAGAGGAAAATTGCAATTGATTGATTGATTGATTTATTGATTTATTGATTGAGTATTGCTTTACGTCACTCCACGATTATTTCACGTATATTGTGACGGCATCTGCCTGATGCATTGCATACAAATTTAGACCTTTATAACGGACCTATCCGAAGCAGATCTTTTACGTGCCACGCCTACCGTGACACGGAACCTCGAGTTTTACTGTCTCATCCGAAAGACAGAACACCGGTGCACCCAGGGCGGGAGTCGAACCCAGGAACTCTCGATCACGTTAATAAACTATTAGACTATTAGACGGTAAAGTGCTTGGTCTTAGACCGAGATTGATTTATGTTTGAGTCATACCCATGGCTCGTCGGTATCTTACGGTGGCTGTAAGCGGACATGTTTGAAAAAAAAATTAAATCGTGGCCACATTTTAGTAAATTGTTCCCACAGGTTAGCTAAATCGTGGCCACAGTTTAGTAAATCGTTCCCACAGTTTAGCTAAATCGTGGCCACAGCTTAGCTAAATCGTGCCCACAGTTTACTAAATCGTGGCCACAGTTTTGCTAAATCGTGGCCACAGTTTTGCTAAATCGTGGCCACAGTTTACTAAATCGTTACCACAGTTTATTAAATCGTGGCCACAGTTTAGTAAATCGTTCCCACAGTTTAGCTAAATCGTGGCCACAGCTTAGCTAAATCGTGCCCACAGTTTACTAAATCGTGGCCACAGTTTTGCTAAATCGTGGCCACAGTTTTGCTAAATCGTGGCCACAGTTTACTAAATCGTTACCACAGTTTATTAAATCGTGGCCACAGTTTAGCTAAATCGTGGCCACAGTTTATTAAACTGTGCCCACAGTTTATTAAATCGTGGCCACATTTACTAAACTGTGGCCACAGTTTACTAAATCGTGCGCACAGTTTAGCTATATCATCATAAATACAACTAACCAACAAACATGTGCGACTTTAATGAAAGAGATATTTTCATTAAAAGTGGGTTTCAATTTGGGTTGACACAAAGAAAGATTTGTCAGTTTTTAGAAAGCATAGGTATTAACATATCTGAACGTCACATAAGGCGTATATTGCAGAGCTTAAATCTGCGAAGGAAAGGAAACTTTACAGACTGTGTAACCGTTATAACTTTTATTCATAACCAACTACAATCCTCTGGGAAACTGCATGGGTACAAATGGATGCATGAGAAATGTCTGATGAACGGATTGCGTGTGGGAAGACGTGCGTGTTGCTATGTCTTTGATGGATCCGGACGGCTGTCTCTTCAGATATATACCAAGTTACTTTCAATATCAAAAATTATTATACCCCTTGCAAACGAACCGATTCGTGTCCGGGCCATATCTTTTTATTGGGTTAATGGATTTAGATAGTATTTTACAGGATTGTTGCCCATGACCCAAGGGTGTGTCTCGGCCTTGACCCAAGGCCATAGGTCAAAAAGTCAAGGTCACTGTGTTTATATATACATATAAACATGTATACTGCATACGTTTAATGACATTATACGCATTATGGTATGGCGCTGCCCGTCCGTAGACCTGTTTATCCCAACAATTTTGTGGGCAGGATACAAACCAAACTTTTCAACCAAGCATATCAAAATTTTCCATGGGGATTACCCATGGGTAGACAAGAAACCCTATTGATTTACATTGACCTTTGTCTGCAAGGACATATCATTATGAACATTTGTGTGAAATATGATCAAATTCTGATGTAGGGTTAAGGATATATGAGATCGGATAAACAAAATGACAGACGGACACGACTATATGCTAACCCGAAATTTTTTCGGGGAACATAATAGAATATTCCATAGGTATAGGAAGCCGGAATAATCGCAAGATCCATCCATTCAATCTGTACACTCGTGAGACGCCGCGCCAGCCAGATAGCTAGCCCTACAGTAGATATAAATCGTGGCCACAATTTAGTAAACTGTGGCCACGATTTACCTAAACTGTGCCCACGATTTAATAAACTGTGGCCACGATTTAGCTAAACTGTGCCCACGATTTAATAAACTGTGCGCACAGTTTAGTAAACTGTGGCCACGCACACACACACACCTACACACACACACACACACACACACACACACACACACACACACACACACACACACACACGGAGTTATTTTCTTTCGATGTGTTGTCATCTTTTAATATCAGTTTCACGATATCATAATTCTACTACTGCTATCCGATCATTGGAAGACAACCCATCGGCCATCACAAGGATCTCAGTCGATATTCAAATGTTCAAGGAATGTACAATCAACGTGGCATATTGACCAGACCTGGACACAGACACCAGTTGAGGGTGGGTTCAAGCCCTGTGCCATTTTGTGTATCGTACTGTGTCCATGCAGATGTTTGCATGGATTTGAATGATATTTCACAGAATTGTTGCCCAAGACCCAAGGGTGTGCCGTGACCTCGAACCAATGTGTAAATGTCATGATATCATTATCTTACAGGGATTTTGTCTCTTTAATGGAATTGAGTAGAAATTTAAGGGTGCAGTTTTGAAGTCGTGAATAAGGGAGGGGGAAGGAAATTTCTCCATACATTCACTTAACCCATCTTCAAATTAAGCGACGGGAGTATTATGCAACTTTAGGCGTTGTTGTTGTTGTTGTTGTTGTTGTTGTTATTATTATTATATCATAATTTGAAGTAATTTATAAAGTCAATAATCGTGCAAATTCATGTAAAATCACCATTACAGAAATTTTAAAATTAAGCTTTTCGTGTTATTTTCTTGGTTTTCCCATGTATCTCAATGTCAAAATCAAATTTAACTTTGATATGACCCTCATTTCTTTACAATATAATAATGGGTACAACCCCCCCCCTTTTTTTTTGTTTAATTTTAATCTTGAAGCTGAAAATCTATGCTTAATTTTAATATGCATTATTTAAATTTTCAAACTGACGTTTTCTAGCAAATAAACCAAATACAACATCATTAAATTATGTTTGATAACTTGTTAAAGTTGTCAATTAAAAAAAATCAATACAGTTTTTGAGACAATCCCCAGGTTAAAAATATTTATCAATGGTTGTGAAAAGAAAATACACATTGATGCCGTTTTAGTTAAAAACTATAAAAACAACTCATAAATTTTCATTTTTCAGAAATTATATTCAATTTCAGACTTATTAGTATAAAATAAATGACAGAGAGCAAACTTGGAGACGGTCCCGGCAGAAAACTATGATGACTTGAAAGTTTTATTCAAAATAAATTGAATATTGATATGGTCTATAATTTTAAGATATACTTAAACACATTTGTTCGTTTATTAAGACACTAAATGTTTTGCATCTTTCATGTAGAAAAATGTGGAAATACGAACGTTGGTACGGTCCCTTGGTCAAAACTTGGGCACTTGTCCTTCTTATTTGATTAATAACTTAATACTAATAGGCCTTATTTAATATTAAATGCATGTCAAACACTCTTGGGCAGAAAGTATCTTAAATCGAAAAATACATGTTCTTCTTTTATTTTCTCCATAGGGTCCTATGTTAAAAACACAAGAAAGTTTGAGATGCTTCCCAGGCCAAACTACAATGTAGATGGGCACTTTACTTTTTTATGTTTTAAAAATTATGAATAACCATTACTTTATGGGTGATATCAGTTTGATCAAAATCTCTTGGGCAGAAGTTTATCATTTTGAAATTGCACTCGGCCTCGTTAAGACATAATGACGCCTTTTCAAAAAGCGTAATAATACGAAGTTATCAGAGGAGGGGGTGGTTATGTCCCTTTTTTTGCATTATGCACACTATAATGAAGTTTTAAATAAGTTTATGCTTGTCGGCTACATATTCAAAGGGTATTTTGTATGGTACTGTTTATTAAATCCAAATCTGTACAGCTTATAGATATACAAATAAATATTAAGCAGACAGTGATATAATGTCAAGGTCAACATCATGAATGGAAATTTCACACAAGAGGTTGGTTGGTTGGTTGATTGGTATTTTACGTCGCTTTCAAATATTTTCAGTTATATCGCGACATGGAAGCAGGAGGTTACCACCCTCTTAAACATAGTGGCGCAACCCGGGAATCGAACCTGTATCGTCGGGGCCACAATCCAAGCGCTTAACCACTACACCACGCCTGCCCCTCACATAAGATGTAAATAATATATATGTTTGTTACAAATTTATGCAAAATAGTATAATGTGGTAAAATATAATTCATGAATTTAGATTTGATGCATTTCGAAGTTTATCAGTAACAAAGTACTTTGGTATTATTAGAGCTAAGCAGCTGAACCAATTTGAAGACGGAGGGTCCTCTATAGTAATATGGTTTCGACTGAAGAGGGACACCAGAATGAAATGGAACTCGTCCTCTATATCTGCTTTACATGTAGTGCATGTTCGTCTTTCAAGTGGAATATTGTTATATCGACCTGTATCAGGAGGTGTTGGACCTTACTTTGTCATAGTCACGTTTGTCCTACACAGAGCGGTTTGCCACCTCGCGATCCAGAGAAAACTTTAATATAACAAAGCACAAAAGTATCCATCTCGGTCCCCCTCCATCTCATCCCCTTTCCTTGCTCCAATTTTATTATTATTATTATTATTATTATTATTATTATTATTATTATTATTATTATTATTATTTCAAAGAGACAGGCGCTACATGCATTGCTGGATGATTTGAGTGACGATGCTATTACTGACCGGATATTACGTCATCTTTAAACACTTGGCAAGATCACAAAGGCAGAAAAGTGTGAATAGGATATTTAACGCCGTTAATAACGGTTTTTGTGAGATGTTCTCATATTTTCATTTCTGTAACTTAACGGTACTTTTAGGGCATGCGCACTTGAACTGAAAAACACGACGAATCCATGTATTTGATAGGGATGCCGTATTATATGGGAAGATATAAAATTATCATACAGCCTTGAATCATAGTTTTAAAGTCTTAGTTTAGTTCAGTATCATTACAATAATGATTTTAAACGATGTGAAACAGAAAATACAGGATAGAATGTAGATAGGTAGATCAAACTGGTTACGGTAACTAAAAATCACCCCTACATCTTTTAATGGAATATCACTTAAAAGTTACCAAACAACTCGCCCCCTTTTGATTTCGGTCTTTAACAGTTCGCCCCTGTAAAAATATGTAGTAATGTGGAGAAATGATTCCGAAAGAAGCCAGAAAGAAACCTCTAGGCGAAAACTGATTTTAGCAAACTCAAGACACTTTTAAATACATTGTGGGGGGTTAATTTGGTCATGTCCGAAGTGTATATGAAAATATGTACTTGTAATATGTTAAAATGATTCCGAATGATATAAAACGCTTGTTAATATGCAGTTCATTTAATATAATTTGATATTTGATACTGGTTTAATCTATGATTAGAATTAAAATGAATTATAACCGTCCCCTGGCTATATGCAAAAGGAGAAGGTTGGCGCAATGTTGTCGCCTCAGATTACTTATATGGCGACCTCATACCTGTGAAGAGACGTCACCATTTCCCTGGGTAACAGCAATGATAAGGCAGTCCCCTGGGTAACAGCAGTGATAAGGCAATCCCCTGAGTAACAGCAATGATAAGGCAATCCCCTGAGTAACAGCAATGATAAGGCAATCCCCTGAGTAACAGCAATGATAAGGCAATCCCCTGAGTAACAGCAATGATAAGGCAATCCCCTGAGTAACAGCAATGATAAGGCGATCCCCTGAGTAACAGCAATGATAAGGCGATCCCCTGAGTAACAGCAATGATAAGGCAATCCCCTGAGTAACAGCAATGATAAGGCAATCCCCTGAGTAACAGCAATGATAAGGCAATCCCCTGAGTAACAGCAATGATAAGGCGATCCCCTGAGTAACAGCAATGATAAGGCGATCCCCTGAGTAACAGCAATGATAAGGCAATCCCCTGAGTAACAGCAATGATAAGGCAATCCCCTGAGTAACAGCAATGATAAGGTAGTCCCCTGAGTAACAGCAATGATAAGGCGATCCCCTGAGTAAACAGCAATGATAAGGCAATCCCCATTAAGAACTTTCATGGATGATATGACTATCAGTATCAAAGGACTCATCGAGACAAAGTGAACTCTCAAGGTAATCCAAACAGTCCATGATGGGGAAACTTAGAATTTTTCAGGATACCCTCTAATGAGAATATCTTTTTTATGATTTTTTTTATTCAGAATGGAAATAAGAAGAATACTACGTCATTTTAAAAGACTTCAATACACTTATATCCGTCAAAGTCCTCCAAAAGACAGTCCAATATAAGTAATAAAACACAAACACGTAATTACAAAAAAAATTCAGTCAACTGGCCTTTATCAAGTGTAGATACAACTTGGTACAATGGCTGATGCATTTATTAGATATAATGCGCATTAGTGCATTATATCTAACGTGCATTACATCTCATAAATGCACCAGTCATTGTAGAAAGAATTTCTACGCTTGATAAAGGCCAGCAGACATTTTCACTAAGAATCGTAAGGTTTTCCGTAAGTTTTTTTTACGTTCAGATTCCTTAATGACTTAAGGATTGAGAGCATAATGCATCGGAAAGGGGGTGGGGCAAAGTTTCCTACCTGTAGGATATGAAGGTACGTAAAGACCGGAAAACTGAAATGTACGTGTTTCTAATTTTATAAAGTTATCCATTAGAACAAGTTTTCGTAACACCCCCCCCCCCCCTTTCAATCGTTATAACTCTACCTCTCTGAGGAATGGTGGTATGACTAAAAAGGTCCCAAGAAAACAAGACAATTCACAAGGGTGCGTCTCTGTGTGTCCATGTGTAAGGGGACTTATATACGTACTTGATCTCTTTATGATTTTATATATGTGGAAGCAGTTTGTATCTGAACAGACAAACGAAATCATTTAAACATTAATTAAACCCACGTCCCGTAACTACGGTACAATAGGTCAACCGGAATATAACTGGAACGACCTCGACGTGTAACTCATTGATACTTACTTATATACCAAATATCAGATTGATGTCTGAGTGCGAAAACTTATAGTGGACAGACGGACGGAGAGAACAGAGAGACGGACGGACAGACAAACAGAGGCGGGCAGACAGACGTACGGAAAGACAGAGCCAGTCAGACAGACAGGTGTAGGCAGACGGAAAGGCAGACAGACAGACAGGCAGTCTTACAGTTAGGGGGATAGAAACCAGTAAGGAACTTATAAGTTTGAATCGTATTTTGTATTTTGTTACGTTTATGCATCATTTAGATAGTGGATTTATCGTAAGTATAATTACACGATAACCTAGCATATAATATATGAAAGAAAACTGTATTTCTTAAATTGTGTATACCCGTAACAAAACACAAATTAAGATACGTACACGTGCTGCTACGCATGCGTATTAATAGCCCGATGCTGGGGGGATGGGGGTAGAGGACTACGTAGCATTGTGAAACTTTATCTAAGTAATAATATTGGCTGTGTATACCATATGTAAAATAACCACTTGATTTATCAAGGATTTTTTTTTTGGGGGGGGGGGGGGTTATTTTGGGAATGGGTCGGAGCCTGTAAAATTGGGAAAATATACATCGTTTTGGAGAATTTTGGGAATATTCAAATTAACATTTTCTAAAATTCATCAAGAGTACAACTTATTGTTATTAATAAGCCACTATAATATAACCATAATAATGTCTGCTCATATTTGGTGGATGTGTAAATTCGTGAGTCAGGCACAACCGCCTGCAGTTCTCTACCACATTGTGCATGTAAATCATAACTATCAGAACCAGAGTCGGAGTCCTTTGTTGACACGGAACATGAGGACTGAAGGTCTGGGTCATAGACAATGGAATGATTGGATTCGGAACAAGAGACGGACGAGTTTGGACTGATAGATTTTGCGTGATCTTGAATGAAAGAGGAAGAACTAACTTGTCTACTTGGGTTATGAGATCGTAAAAAAGCTTGTTTGAAAAAATATATGTATTCGAATTGCTTATTGTCTTTTTGTCTGTTTTCTTTGCATAATATTTATTATAATTCAAAATTTTCTCCTACGACGCAACCGGACTTTTAGCTTCTCTGGATTGGGAATTTTTAGGTAGGAATTTAGGGGAGGGGCTTCTTTTCCGATTGGGAATGGGTCCAAATAACGGCCCCAAAAAAGCCGAAAAAATCCATGAAACAAAATATTGTTCATGGACAGAGCAAGACAGAAGTTAGTTCAACCTGACAACCATTAGAGCTGAAAATCGGGTTGTCAAAAGACTGTAGATCAAATTAAATTTTTGTAATTTAAAAAAAAAATGGCATGACCCGTATATGGGCGCTGCTGCCTGCCACACTGAGTCGCTGACACCGACGTAACTGTCTCGCTATATGTGACAGCAGTAACCGAAGACACAGAAGAAAGAATAATGGAAAATTTTGGACAGAGTTCACTTATCCGAGGAAATTTATAATTCTCCACTGTGCTACAAAAAATATTCTCCTATCTCTATTTTTTCATTACATTAATACAATGCGACATGTTTATCTGTGCCTAATTCATAAAGATATTGATGATTCTATTGTAATATTGTAAACAATCAATAAATCTCTCACTCTGCTGAATGTTTTCCTTACCATTTTAACCTATTGTGTTCCCATAGATTCTGAATCCAATGCTCCTGGAGAAGAAGTCCTGCAATGCAAGACTCCGTTCCTCTTATTTACTTGCTGTTCGGAACGGAGTCTTGCCGGTAGTACCTGCCATTACATGTAGTTCTATCCTCAGAGATTTAGTGAGGAAGAAACGTGGGGGTGTATGCAAATAAAAAGAGGTTGCCAGCTGAAATGCAACAGGAATTACACAGATCAAACATTAAACTAACTGCCACTTCCTATATAGATAAATAGGTAAAACATACGTATAATACACGTATATGATTAGATATGTTTTCACTATGTTTATTAAATCAATGGGTATGATCCTAACGACTCCAGCCACACGTCCGAACCCAAGGTCATTGCATGTCACCCCCTCCCCACTGGCGTGGTAATATATGGTGGCAGACGAATAATCTGTGGTAAAGACATACTTGACCTGTGGTCAAATTGATTTGTATTATTTTGGAGTTTATAATTATTTTTGTCATTTCAATGGAATTTTTATTTTAAAAATTGCATATTAAGGTACCGAAATCTATTCTGTTAAAGATATTTATCTGTGACCAATATCTTGTTAAATTACAACATATTAATCTTTATTAAAATAGAATAATTATGGAGAAACAAAGAGTGTTATAGAGGAACTGTGGTGAACACAACACCACACATACTCATGGGTGGATCCCCTCCCCAAACACACACATACTCATGGGTGGATCCCCTCCCCAAACACACACATAATCATGGGTGGATCCAGTGGTGGGAACTCACTCTAATTTAAAGGCAAACTTTTTGTTTGTTGAATTGTTTGGTTTGTTTGTTGAATTGTTTTCTTTTTTGTTTCTTTGTTTGTTTTGTACTGTTTTGGTTTTTTTTTTTTCTTTTTTTTTTTTGTTTTTTTTTTTTTTTTTTGTTTTTGTTTTTTGGGAGGGGGGTGTTGTTCACACGTTTTCCCCCTTTGTGGATATTTTTATTTTCACGGAAGGGGATGGGGTTTGTATTTTGTTGTTGTTGTAGAATAGATAAATATCATTATGTAGTTAAGCTCGCATACTATGACATCCTTAAAAGTAAATTCAGTAAAACGCAGACCTAACATCAAAGGAGTATAGCGCGAAAAAGCAATCATTAATCTATTTGCTTGCCTCAGTGTTCCGAATTTAAAATGTTAAATGTCACCAGTATGTAAAGGATTAATAGAATCTATCACCACCACCAGTGATGGACAGAGATATCCTAACCCGAGTGTCAAAAATCTCGGTCCTCCACAACGAGGCTTGCCGAGTTGTGGAGGACTGAGATTTTTTACACGAGGGTTAGGATATCTCTGTCCATTACTGGTGGTGATGGTTGATTCTTTTTCTCCCACGTTAGTTTACGAATCCTGCAACGCTTACATCATCGTAGTAAAATTTATAGTAGCGGATGAAAATATCGAATGATTATGAATGTAGCCTGGTACCCGAGGCCTTCCGATGTGCCACAGCACGAAGGCCTGGAAGCGGGTACCGAATGGCTGCCCCCATAGGAGAATTCAAAATGGCGTCGACTACGGTAAGTTAGCATTGGCAGCATATAATTCGGGCCAGTTTGGTCAATTCTCACTGGTTCATTTTGATTCTAACAGCAGATTTCAACATTTAATGATAAGAAACATACATTGTAGCTGTTATTTTGACAAAGAACCACAATTTTATTGAGAAAACAGTGAGTTAAGCGATCGGCAATCACACTGGCTACGCATTCACAATAATGAAACCTATTTTATTCGCACAAATGGTCAGTAACCACTTACTACATACATACAAACACGTTATTTGAGTTTATTCTGTATGACTAGACTGTTAAGTATACATGACATTCCTCAGAATCACTGTACTTTAGCGCGCGCACATGATGTCACAACCCACTGTACTGTACTATTGTCTGTAGAGATGTGCACGAGTGTAAGACTACACAACATTTAACAATTGCTAGTGTTATGATTTGAATGTGAGCAAAATGACATATTAATATTAAAAGTGCCTCCATGGAGTGACACTCCTCGAAAAATAGAGTGAATTGGATTATTTGAATCTGCGTCCGCGTTCCAGGAGAAATTCTGCTCGGAAATTGAGGATAGATGGCAGGTGAGGTAGGTTCTGTAATTTTTTCGACATTTGCTGGTGTTTTTGATAGAGAAGAACGCAAATGAGTAGCAGTTTTTGCGGAGTTGCTGGTAGAAATGATCGAAGGACGAAAACAAAAGAAATAGTTCGTTATTTCCGGTTTCGAAAATGCTCACGCGAATTTGTTATATTACCCCACTCCATAAAGATAAGGAAATCTTTCCCAGCTATTTTTATAGATATTTCTGTCCATAGTGGGAGAAAATGAAATCCCAAGCATTTAATTGTTGTTGTTATTTGATATGTCATGTGAACCGAATAATTCACAGTTCTGTTTTGCTTACCCAAGGAAAATATCGGCAGCAAAATCACAAAGAAAGAATGAAAAGCAAATACAATATTAAAACTGAATGACGTAAAATTGAAAATTAAAAACAAAAGAATTCAAACTTTAGGGCAAAGAAACAATGACAATATCATAATATGTGAAGAAAAAAAAGGAGGGACAAAAAGAAGGATAGAAAGAAAGGCAATGTAATTAATAGTTTTTAGAGAATAAATAGTTTAATTTATTAAATCATCTGACTATACCAATCTGATTAAAACCATATCTTTATTCCGCTTCTCTATTGGCCAAGTACGGATATAGAGAAGCAAAATAAAACATGGTTTTAATCAGATTACTGATTATACATTTTATTGTACATTTTGAAGAAAACATTCATATGTGCATACGGGATATGGAAATTCACAACTAACGCCAGAGAGAGAGAGAGAGAGGAAATTTACCTACTACCTACTTACCTACCTGCCTTTCTGCGTGTCTGTCTGTCTGCCTAATCTATCTATCTATCTATCTATCTATCTATCTATCTATCTATCTATCTATCTATCTACTATGTCTGTATGTCCATCCATCCATCCATCCATCTAATCAAACCATCCATCCGTCCGTCTGTCTGTCTGTCTGTCTGTCCGTCCGTCAGTCCTCCCATACACCCACCCATTCACTCATCCATCCATCCATCATCACAGATAGCATTCCTTTGCACTATGTAGAAGGAAACTTGAGGTTCGTGCAATTAATGTTATCGCCCTAGAGGTCTTATATTCTATTCAATTCTTTATTTCTTTATACCATACGGTATATCAGTGTATATATATACAATACATAAATACGATATATACAAAATACAATTAACTATTATAATACATCGATGAGTGAGTCATGTATCACAGAGAGTGAATTGGATATTTTTGGCTTTTAGTTTGCTGGCAAAATAAAGGTATTTTCTCAATGTACACAATTTTCTGACATTTTGTGCGCTTAAGTTGCACCAATTTTAAAATATATAAAGCATAAACTATTATAAAATGGACATTTCAAAATAAAATGAAACTCGTCTTAAATTTCATTACAGTTACAGAGCAGACATTTTCTATTGTTTCTTTGGATATTTCTGTGTCTGCCTAGTATTTCAATATTCAAATTATGAGCTGAAATTCTAAAATATGTAGTAAGTTTCTTAAAATATGGTTTTCATTTTATTTTTTTTTTTCAAATAGAATTGTAAAGAGAAATTGCCTATTAAATAGTGATATGTTACTCCTTTTGGCAAGCATATTCTGTTTACAAACATCGTATACATAGCGATCGGAATATCGCTGTCCCATAGATAATATAAATTAAGATTTCGTAATTCATCTTGAACACTTACTATCCATGTGTCATTAATAAAAAATTTAATTTTCTTTTAACAATTAAAGGCAATTTACCCAGCTCACAATATACAAGATCATTACTTGCAGATTTTGGTACACCTAATATGTGTTTCGAAATTTTGTTTGTACATTTTCTATATCTGGTGCCTTATGAAAGCCCCAGATCTCTGTCGCATATAAAAATATAATATACACGTAAGAATCGAAGACATCACATTGAGTTTCTATGTTAAAGAAATTGATAGTTTTAGAATGCGTAAAATTTAATTGGGATTATTTCCCTTTTCCGCCATCCTGGAGGTATGTGAGTCAACATTTGTGCATTAATCAACCATGTTGTTCAAGGAATTTCTCCAAACTAAGGATGCGTCTTGAATTTTTGCATTTGTTTTGCAATAATAAAACAATTGAACGATGTTAAAATGTTTTCAGAGGAGTGAAAATTTTCTCACAGTGAATCAATGTATTTGGTATGAATATGAAGCAAAAACTCCAGTGTCACCTCCAAAATGGCGGAAAAGGGAAGTAACTCTAATGAAATTTTATGCTTTCGAAAACAAACTATTGTTTTTATGCACTGATGATAAAGAAAGGTAGCTTTTCTCGCCTGTTCAGCAATATGTTTTTGAGTTTTAAGAAATTAACCATTATAATTGAAAAACATTCCCAAATATTTAAATTCATCAACAATATCCAATTTTATACAATTATAATCCCAAAATTCATTTCGCTTTATTTTCCCGCCATTTCTAATAATAACTACCTTTGTTTTATTTACATTAACCTTTAAACTCCAGTTGTTTGAATAATCACTCAGAGATTGTAACATTGGTTGTAAACCTTCCGGTGTATAAACCAGTTATGATTTATCTGAATTATTTTGAATGGTATATCTTGTAATTAAAAAGCAAAGACGAAAGATGCTCATAATTATGGAAAACATTTAATTTTCGCTTGCAGGGACGAGGGCCCGGAGAACTAATATGCTTGCCTAAATTTATATACTATGTGATTAATTCTGATTGGTTGAATTAAAGATGATTGCCATTGGTCAGATCACAATTAAAAAGGGTATGTAAATGGTTTGAAATCAAGATTTGTCGTGGACTACTTCTATAATAAACTTTCATTCCGCTTTCTGTTCAAATGATACAGTTGGAATTAACTCTGATAATTACAAATATACAAATGTTTCGATTGGCTGAATAGCACTCGATATAAATAGACTGCTACATGCTACTAACAAATAGCACATACACATGGTTACTGCACAATATTCGAGTGTTCATGCAACTCAAAAGTATTACAACCTTTAAAAGTGTCCCTTTCTCATGTGAGCAAATTGAATAATGTGAGATATATATATTTAATGAGCAGAATATCGTGCACTACCTCTACGCGAGAGAAGATTAGAGCTGTGCTCTAAATTAAAATCAAAGATTAATATTTTACTTTTCTTCAACATTTGTAAAATAAAATAAAATGAAATAAATAAATAAATAAATAAATAAATAAATAAATAAATACATTCATTATGCCTATGCAGCTTTGAATTTACTCTCTACATCAATGGTACCTTTTTTAATCTTATCAATCGATGTATGGCTTTTTCCCATGCATTTGGATCGATAGATCGGTTACAAAATTTGGTTTTGTTTGTGAACAACTATAACATTGGACATAAATTTTCAACCATACCAGCTAGTACTTTCATACTTCATATATGCGTTCTTTGTGGCAAGGTCTTTCTAATTTCACATTTCACAACATTAATCATTGGCAGTATTATTCAACCATGGGGGCTAGGGCTTTTATATTTTACATTTGTGTTCCCTTTGGTGATGCATTTGAATTAATACCATAATTTGTAACATTGTGACCTTGACCTTTACGTTTGACCTTCGTGTAGAAAAATGCCGACCATAACCATGACGTTTGGACCAAAATTAGCAATACGTTAATGAAAAAGTCTTACCTTTTAACCTTGACCTTTACATTTGACGTACATTTAGAACATGGATGGCTGCAATATTACTCTATTGACTAACTCTCCTTATGAGAAATATCTTTCTAGTCGCAGAAAAAAGAATTCGTCAAGACCTCAAGATACGCAAACTTCAGTATTATGATTTCTGCATATACCCAAGGTACCATAATTTCCGATTTTACCGGAGGTATACTAGATAAAACTGAACAATTATCATACATATAAAATATGTAAAAAACATAAAAATATCTCCAGAAATTCCATGGTAGTGTGTTATGAGTTTTTAGTCGAGTTGCAAAACTCGGCTCTTAATATGATGTTTGGTGGGCCCCGGGCGTCAACAATTGGTTTCCTTACTCCTACAACTATTTAGGTATATAACTGAAACCTAATAAACGCACTCTTCATGAGCCGAGGATGTGCCCTATTGATTTGGGATCAAATGGTCCAAAGTCAAGGTCATAGGGCTTTTATAAATGAAAATGGTTTCCAGTCGATAATTGTACATTGTATTTACATTCTATCTTTTGTTATGAAACTTTACACACGTACTTCCCATGAGCCGAGATTGTGCCCTATTGATTTCTGGATAAAAAAGTTAAAGTCAATGTCATATTGAAAAAGGTAAAAAATCTAAGGTTTGAGTGGTTTCCGGATTCTTACTCTAACAACTATTTAGGTATAGTAATAAAATTCACACATATACCCCATGAACCGAGGATGTACCCTATTGATTTCGGGGTCAAAATGTCATAGGCTAAAATCATAGGGCCTTGATGAGTTAAAATTGTTTCCGGGCTATAATAACTTATTTACATTCCACCTAATGTTATGGAACTTAACACACTTCCCATGTAATGAGAATATGCCCTATTGGTTTCTGGATCAAGAGATCAAAGATCAAGGTCATATTAAAAGAAAAGTATAAAATCTAGAGTATGAATGGTTTCCGGACTGTAACTCTTACAATTATTTATGCATAGTAATGAAAATTGACACAAATACTCCCCATGAGCCGAGGATGTGCCCTGTTGAATTCGGGATCAAAAGGTGTAAGGTCAAGGTCATGAGGCGTTGATGAGTGAAAATGGTTTCCAGGCGATAACTGTATTTACATTGTCATGTTCTCATTTTTGCATATACCACCCCAAGTAAATTTAAAAATTAGAACATGACACTATTATCCATCTGACCCATATATTCCGCATGAGTGACTCGGTTAAGTAGTTTGGGGTAATTTCATTATTGAAGAAATTAGAGGTGCCAACCAGTTGCCAAAGTTGCACCATAGGATGATCTTGGAATGCTGACTTACACGTATTTATCTGATGATGCATCTTACTTACAATTTCCGCTTGAGTGACTCGGTTCAAGATTACAATGATCTATAGAACTTGCTACCTTTCTTTCTTGTTTAGTATGACAAATTATTTGTCCCTTTAAGCACTGACATTAAAAAAATAGAGTGCATGAATATGTTTACTAGTTACTTGAATAATTTACCCTAGTTGTTGATTAAACTATAATGATATTAGATTTTACTTTTAAGGTACCTGAGTATACATGTACCATCCTTTAATATGTTATGCTGATATGTGATATGGCATTGCTATAATATGTCGATTAATAAACTATACTATACTATCTTAACTTATTTCTTTGAGAATTAAATTATATAGTAATTACATGTTCTACCTTATCAGAAATTTTCAATAAAAAAATAATTGATTTGAATAAATGTTATTTTTAATGCATTCAATCTAATAGCCACAAGAGCTACATAATGTAACATATGTTGTACTGTTTGAAAAAACAGACAATTTTGGCAAGTATTTTTTTCATAGACAAAAGAGATGCTCTAAGTGAGTAAGGTTCATGAATTATTGAATATACCTAAACATAATCTGATAAAATTTATTAAGTATGAACATGTCACTTTTGTAGTGTCTAAACATGACAGGATGCCATGGAATGCACCATTTTGAACCATATTTTCAAAAGTTTTCCCGGGGAGCCCCTGGGACCCCCACCTGCGTAAGGGGGTGATCAATCCCACACCCAAACCCTTTTCTGCGATACGCGCCTCAGCTGAAGCCTTCGACTTCTGTGTGTTAAAGTACATTAGATTTGTGCTTAAGAGCAAAAGAATAGGACACCCCTGCAAATACTGGGTTGAGGTTGGTGTGGTAATCTTTGATTACACTATCCCCCCCCCCCCCCCTTATTAATTTTGCCAGTATCTTTAAGTGACATGCGTTTACCATGCGTTGATCTGACAATTTGATATGGTGAAAAATTGCTGTATATGTGATATTTTGATTTCAGTTTCATTATTTGCAAAGTTATAAGAGTAATCTCCCGTTCAGTGCTATGTGCTTAAATGCATCTACAGAAACACAACTGACCGTGGGTTTCTGACAATGCGCTCACAAGTTCCGATTATCTACGGAAGTTTCTATGATCATGCATTGAGTAATATACAGATTACTGCGATTTAGGGGCTTGAATCCGTGGTTTGGACAGAAAATGTTTGATATTTCAAAATCCAGTTGAATTTGCGAGTTGTTGTCCACTTTTCATATTTTTCATTCTTTGCATTGTTGAAATCTGCGTCAAACTTTTTACTCCTATAGTACTGAAAGATTATAAAGCCGTTTTGGCTTAATGGATGTGGTGCTAGTCTCGTGACCCAAAGCTCCCGGGTTCGACTCCCGTCCTGAGCAAAACGGTGTCCTGGCGAGACAGTAAAACCCGAGGTCCGTGTCACGGTGTAAACCGAGGTCCTGTGTCGCGGTATATACGGAAGTCCCGTGTTACGGTAGGCGTGGCACGTTAATGAACCCTCACTACTTAGGGTGGGTCCGTTGCAAAGGTCTAAATTTCTATGCAATGCATCAGACAGATGCCGTCACCATATACGTGTAATAATCGTGGAGTGACGTAAAGCAATACTCAATCAGTCTAAAAAATTATATCATGATGCCATAGCGACTGGGTCCAGTAGTAGATGGGACCATTTTCACTGATTTTGGATCCACCCAGCGGATATCTACTGATGCTGGATCCCATAAATAAATATCTATTGATGCTCAACGTAATGGGCCAACATGTAAAGGTGCCGGTGTTACATAGTAGTCCCCCGCCCCGGAGAAATGGCTATATAGTAGCTTTTGCCCCATGGCGGAAAAACTGCTACATGTATATAGTAGTCTTTCCCCCTTGGTAGTTTTTCCCCTCTTATGTAACGGTTAGGAAATTATACACGTTCGTACAATCAGATAACAGTTGAAATACAAATGTTCTATAGTAATAACCTGTGGATTAAACCGATGGTGTTATGGTTAAGGGGTTTCTATATACCGTTAAGTGGTTTTCTTTTGTGTGTGTGTATTTTGGGTTGGGTTTTGTTTTTGTTGTTGTTGTTGTTGTTTTTGTTTTTAGTTAAGATTTGATGCTAGACTACTTTTCGTAATACATCATGAGTAAATAAGGAATTTATTAATGAAAATGTCCCAATGATGAATATAAGAATTGAACGTGCAAGAAGTCCTTGCATGTTCAATTCTTAAATAAATTAAGACTGAATTAAGACTGACGCATTATAAATATCACAATATCACTCTTCATTTAGAGAGTACATGATAAACACGAGAATAATAGAGGGGAATCCCACCCAGGTGTCCACGATTTGCAATCTACGACGAGGCTTGCCTAGTCGCAGATGCTGTAAATCATGAACACAAGAACGAGATTTCCTTGTCCCTTACGCAAAGTGTGGAAGGTCTGATCACAAAGATTCTTTATGCGAAGTTTCAAAGCTCTATACACTTTTGTGTAAAAGATAGATTCAAAGTTATAGTTTTTGAAAAGTAGGTTACACTCCAATGTCAAGGTCATTAGGTCAAAAGTCATGGTCCCAAACGAAAGATCTTGTCACAAGGAATCTATATGTGAAGTTCCAAACCTTTTAGTACAAAAGATACAGCCAAAGTTTAAGTTTTGAAAACTAGGTTGAGCCATAAGTCAAGGCCACTATTTAAAAAATCATAGTTCCAAATGAAAGATCTCATAACAAGGAATTTATATGTGGAGTTTCAAAGCCTTGCACCTTTTAGTACAAACGATGTAGTCAATGTTTTTGCCACAGGGTAAGAGTCACAGACAGGTCAAAAACTAGATGCCCGAATTTTATTCCGGGGGCATTAAAACGAACTTGTTTTCCTTTTTCTCTGCTAGTATAAATAGAGATCTCTGGGATTAAATAAAGATATCTCGAATGAATTTTAGTAGATATATCTCTATTCTAAATATCTACATCTGTATTAAGAAAAGAGATTAAAATGAAATACATATCTATTTAAGAAAATAAGATATCTGTAAATTCAATGAATATATCTCCCTATCAAAAGTTGAGGGAAAAAACTACAATATAGCCATTTTCAGGGGAGGGGGGGGGGGCTGCTATATAGCCATTTTCCGGGGGGTGAATAGGGGAAAACTACTATATAACACCGGTTCTAAAGGGCAAATTATTGCCAGTGCCGGACGTAATGGGCCAAAATCCAGTAGTGTCAGACATGATGGGTCACTATCTATTACTAGTAGTCTACTGCAAGACCTACTGGACCAACAGCTAATGGTGCCGGACCCAATGGACCAATATCCATTGGTGTCAGACATGATGAGTCACTATCTATTACTAGTAGTCTACTGCCAGACCTAATGGGCCAACATTTAATGGTGCTGAACCAAATGGACTAATATCCAATGATGCCCAACTTAATGGGCCGGTGTTTAATGGTGACGGAAATAATAACAGACCCAATGGCGTCAGATCAAAATAGCACAAGGAGGGGGAGTTGCAGTTCCCATTGAATTGCTCCTATAAGACTTGCAGCTATGGACCCTATATCGTTTTTAGATACAAGTCTTACAGTCAGTATTGCTGTTGTACAGGCTTATCCATCGCCACTTGAAAAGTTGCAATGATTATCATATTTCTGAATTGAATATCCAAGAAATCTACACTTTTCCATCCAATTCATTTTGTCATAATACAATGTTTGTTGAAAATACGAGTACTTTAACAAATTAAAAAATATTTGATGGGAGAATGAGTCTTGCAAAGAACGATCACTTCACGAAGAACTTCATATGTGATTGACTAGTGACAAAAGGGTACCGGGTTCGAGTCCGGCCAATGGCTCGTCGATGTCCTGCCTCTCTGGTAAGACAGTGAAAACCGAGGTCACGTGTCACGGCAAAGATCCCAAACTGCATTGCATATGTCTTAAATTCTGTGTGATGAGTCAGGCAGGCGCTGTCACCATGTAAGAGAAAATGATGATAGTATGACGCGGGGTTTTCAATCTGGTTAAATGGTATGGGAAGATGATGTTATAGTATGATCCTGAAAGAGGATAACACGTACAATTTAGTTCCATATTTATTGTTTGGTGTGCAGAGATGATGTCGTTACAACAACATATCACAGGGGTGACCTTACTTTGAGAAATTCCCAAGACCTAATCCATAATAGACTAGTAATACGTCAATAGGTAAAAGGGGTGACCAACATCAAACTTCGATATCTCCGCTAATTTTGCACGCGTTGACAAAAATCTTGTACCGATCGATCGGGGAGAGTCTCTTCTCTTTGTATATATACACTTTGTTACTGTTTACCCATATATTCCATCGTTTTTGCACGATTATTTCACTTTGCTTCCAAACGGACGGTTAATGGATACACTGTGCGATAAATAACGCCGCAAAGGCCTTTAATTCGAGTCCGCAGCAAATCTCCTAGCAACGCATCGTTCGTGTTCTCTCCGAACATACCATTAAGAAAGTAATCAAGTCAGAAGATGCACAGTAAAATGACAGCGATCTTGAGAAGAGCAGACGAGGGCCAAAATTTATTGATCGCTGTCATTTTTCCCGCAGATTTTACCAGTTCAACTTGGTTATATTAGTGTGATGTAAAATGAGCAGCAAGGAAACAAGCATTGTTCACGTCACATGACCTTCACTTAATTATAGGATATTTAACCACGTTAATAACGGTTTTTGTGAGATGTTCTCACATTTTCATTTCTGTCATTAACGATACTTTTGGGGCATGCGTACTTGAGCTGAAAAACACGACGAATCCATGTTTTTGATAGGGATGCCGTATTATATGGGAAGATATAAAATTATCATACAACCTTGAATCATAGTTTTACAGTCTTAGTTTAGTTCAGTATCATTACAGTAATGATTTTAAAAGACGTGAAACAGAAAATACAGGATAGAATGTAGATAGGTAGATCGAACTGGTTATGGTAACTAAATATCACCCCTACATCTTTTAATGGAGTATCACTTAAAAGTTACAGAATAATTCGACCCCTTTTTTATTTCGGTCTTTACAAGTTCGTCCTTGTGAAAATATGAAGTAATGCGAAGAAATGATTCCGTTTGTTAAAATGCAGTTCATTGAGTATAGTTTGATATTTGATTATAACTTAATCCATGATTAGAATTAAAATGTATAAGTTATATATAGCCATCCCTTGGTTATATGCCAAAGGGAATGGTTGGTGCAATGTTGTCACCCTAGAATTCTTATATGGTGACCTCGAACTGGTGATGATCTATATGAGTTATCACCATTACCCTTCAGACAGCAGGGATAAGGGAGTCCCTTGGGTTACAGCAGGCATAAGGCAATCCCTTGGGTAACAAAAGGGATAAGGCAATCCCCAGAGAGAACATTCATGGATAATATGACTATCAGTGTCAAAGGACTCATCGAGGCAAAGTGAACTCTCAAGGAAATCCAAACAGTCCATGATCCTGATATGTTTTTGTTCCTGTATATTTTGAAGGACATAATTTTCTGAAAGCTTGTGCCAGGGGCGTAGCTAGACTCTAAATTTTGTGGAAGCACAGGCGAGGGGTTTGAAGACCGCCGAGATCCCCAGTGGGTCCAAGCCGTGGTAGGGAGCCTGGAGGAGAAGCCCCCGGACAAAAACGGATTTTAGCAAATTCAAGACACTTTTGATGCATTTTTGAAGACTTGTTTTCGGTCGTGTCAAAAGTGTATATGTGCAATTTAAATCGATTGTTTGTTCTTAAGTTAGGTAATTTCGTCTCCATTTGCGCCTCTTATCTCTCCTTCATATTACAAAATGTACGAGTACCACTGTCGTAAGAGATTAAAAACTTCTTTGGATATTAAACATATTTTGTCTTATATCCATTTTTGACATCATAACAAATTGGTTTGTATATTGTTAAGAAATCAATAAGTAAATATTCTTTCTCAAAGTTACATAGACCTACTGATTCTGTAACAGAACATTTTATATATTTTCAGAGTACCTCTACACAGCCTTTCCCTATTAATCTTCATGGGAGTTGCCATTAAACAGAACGTATCAACGTCTGGCATTTTAGTGTACAAATAATTCAGTGCCTATTGAATCGAACGTGGCGCTTGCTTGTGTTTCGTTTGCTATCCCCAGGACTTTTTGGCTAGTGCTGTATTCCAAGGACTATTGTCTCAAGTAATCAATGTCAAACAGATTTAGATTAAAACTTTTGTCGTCACTATAGCTTCAAGTCTCACGGCATCGTATTTATTATATCATGACAAATATAAAATAAATTGTAGAATTTATATTTAATTTCCTGGTCTTGATAATATTGTGTTGAAAGCGAGCTTCTCCACCGCATGGAATACATTTCTTGTATTCAGTAGTTTCAATGCATGAGAGGAATATACACGAAAGGAGGGACATACACTAAATTCATATGCATAAAGACATATGGGTTCAACATTGACAAACTCTCTTTATGCTATTATTGTTCATCCTATTTGATATTGTGACTATATTATTTTGTAATTTATATTATTTGTGTAACTCTCAAAGTAATGAGTATATAAAGATTAAATAATTGATTGACTGACTGATTGATTGATTGATTGATTGATTGATACAGCCCTCTCACCAAAGCAGTAAGAGATATTTTACGCACCACGCCTACCGTCTGACGGCACCTAATACAAGCAGAACTTCATAGTTGAGTGAGACTTGTTCAATAGAGGAATATAACATGTTCTCGTTATATACACGACATTTCTTTAAATCATTTATTACCATTCTTTACTTGAAGTGCTGGTGGATAGATGTCACTGAACTTATCAAGTATAACTCGACAGTGCTAAGATGGTGGAAACCTTGCGACATTTTACGTTCACGGATGAATTGCTCTTCAACAGAATACAGGAAATTTTAAAATTTAAACTTTATATACTTTACAACGATTAACAAACAAGTTAACAACTTTTATAAATATTGCCCGTTGGCACGGATCTTGGCGTAAGGATGTCGTTTGTGTGGGGGGAAACCGGAGTACCCGGAAAAAACTCACGAAGCCAGGTTGGTGACTTCCTCACCACCTCACGTACCACACCGGGAATCGAACCCGGGTGCGAGCGCGCTACCTGCCCCCCCCCCCCCCTTTGAAAAAAGAAAACTCATGTCGGTCCAGGGGGGATTAAATGAGTGCTCACTGGAATCTCAACAATTTTCTTATTAAATTTTCTGTTTCACTGCACACAGAAATTAATTGTGGTGGTATTTCATATGAGACAAATCGTGAGGATAAGCAAGCGATTTAATAGGCCCACCTGAGCACAATCAATACAGAGAAACTTTGAAATATTCAGAATACCCTCTAATGAGCGTATCTTTTTATGATATTTTTTCAGAATGAAAATAAGAAGAATATTACGTCATTCTTAAAGATCTCAATACACTCAGGTCTTTCAAAGTCCTCCAAAGGGAAGTTCAATATAAGTAATAAAACACAAACACTCAATTACAAAAAAAAAAATAAATAAATAAAAACAAAAATAAAGAAATAAAAAAATTCAGTCACCTGGCCTTTATAAAGTGAAGAAAAACTTGATACTATGGCTGATGCATTTGTTAGATATAATGCGCATTATAGCATTTCGTGCTTTGTACTTTTGTAAGAGTTAGAGTGTGTGATTTCGTTTCATAAAGGATCGACATATCAGATTCTGAATTCAAAAGGGCAGTCACTAGATTCACAATAGTAGCTTTAATTTGCCTTTTGGTTGGTTTATTTTTGTACCATTCCCGAAGAATTGCCCGAATTATTTCGGTGTATCATTTCTGTGACTCTGTCGATTTCTCAAAAGAGCACTTTGTGTCAAACCTAGCGCAGTTCCAACATGGAGATATGTGTCACCAATCCTGTCTGAAATTGCATCCAACAGTTAACTGTAGACTTCCATTTGTTTAAATGTAGTTTCTAAAACTGAAGCTAAAACCTGAAAATACATTATAGATTTGCATCTAAATGATTGTTAATGTTTTTTTATATTAATGATTATATTAATGATAATAATAATAATAATACTAAACCTTTAGATTTTAATTTAGTTATTTCTGAAATTGTAAAATGTTATACAGGTATAGGAATAGATTTTACATTCGTATTAATGTCGGGAATGGCTGACGCATACCCTGAAGAATCACAATCATGTCGTTTAACAGAATTACAGAAAAGACTGGGATTTGCCTTGAAGAGCAGTGGGATTGCTATAACTATCACATCAGTAACGGATTTCCTTGCATTTGCAATAGGCGGTAGCTCCCCGTTTCTAAGTGTACGAAACTTCTGCATTACTACGGGTTAGTTAATTCTCTGTTCAATAAAACAGAATGTATAATACATATATGTATATATACATAATATTTTCGTAAATGAGTAAGAATTAATTTGTCAGATTCAAAGATTGCCTGTCAAACACTCTGTTGTTATTTTTATTTATCTTATTTGGTTATCTTTTGGGAATAGCCGTTATCTTGTGTTACGTGAATCAGCTTTTCATATTTGTTCCATGCATGGCCATCAACGAGAGAAGAGTGGAAGCTGATAGACATTTCCTGACCTGTATTTAACTAAAGACAAAAGAGGATATTACAGATCGTCCCCCCTGTTCTGTTACTTGTTGCAAAACCCAATAATAGAGATGCATACGATGGGTCATTAGAAAAATACCCCAAACTTCTTATCAAAGTATTAGTTGTCTCCCTTCCTTGTAAGTTATTGATTCTGAGTTAGTTCGCTGAGTATTTAGCAGTATCCATCTGGGGTGCGGTAAATCTAAGGCAAGGCTTAGAACTGAAAAATTTGGCTTTGACAAATTCAAATTATTATAAATTTAGTACCTGGGATTCAGATTACTTTAGAGAGGATATCCCCATAAGTTTTATAATCCGCTCTAAACAAGTATACACATCGTCTAGCATCCAAAACCAAATTACAGAACTTATAAGCAGAGCCCATGAGGATTCTGATATTTTAACTGACGCTGAAATCAACTGGTTAGCAGAGTTTAAGAAAACTCCATTTTATACAAATATGTCCGAAAGTTTGTTTATCACAAATTTAGAATTATTTGGAGCTGGATCCCAGTTTCATATGGACATCGTTATCGTTGATACTAAAACAAACATTTTGGCATCTCGTTTTTATGTTTTTACCAACAATATAAAGGATTCCACTAACGAAGGGGAAATGATGCTCCGCATGAGATCAATAGCATCTAATTCTGCTTTGGATGTGTTTGCTTATACACCAGCATTTATTTTCTATGAAAGGTATGTCCTTATTTTGAAGAAAACTTTGCAAACTGTGGGTTTTGCCTTAGCTGTTATGGTTATAGTTACTAAAGTATTTATGCCCCAACCTGTTCTGATTGTACTTGTCGTAGTTACTTTGCTTATGATTCTCGTTGGGATATTTGGTTTTATGTATTTTTGGAGTTTAACTCTGAGCTCTGTTGCAATGATTCATCTAATACTGACCGTGGGGTTTTCAGTTGACTTCAGTGCTCATATCTGCCATGCATTTGTTTCAGTCTCGGCAACAGCCATTGGTATTTCTAACCCCATTTGCTGCGCTACAAAGCATTTGAATGAGAGAATTATACGTGTGTCAAAAGCTATCGACAGATCAGGCAGTCCAATAATAAATGCCGCTCTGTCGTCTCTTGTTGGTATCGTAATGCTAACACTTTCCTCTAGTTATATCTCCCAATCCTTTTTTAAAATTGATGTCACTAGTGATATTGTTTGGGTTGGCACATGCTGTATTGTTCTTGCCCGTTGTTTTGTCATTTATTGGACCGAGAAGCCAACGTGCAGAATCTCACGATACATCTAGTATGAAAAATGAAACAAACTCAGAGATAACTCGACGAATAGATACCGAATGTCCACGTCATTCATTTCTAAGTAAAGCTTCTAGACCGAAGGAAAAATATAGTAAGGAATTTAATGCTACATTTTATTACTATGTAGTAGAAAAAAAGATAGTAACACATTCAAAATACTGATTTCATGGAATTTGTTTTTTGTTTTTTGTTTTATTATATTTTCCCTTTTTGTTTAACCTTATGAGGTTTGAAATTCTGTAGATATATATAGATATATATATATATATTTATCTATTTCTATAATTTCGCAGGTTAAATCCACGAAAAAAGGTCACTAAAACGCTAAAGATATTGATTGTGAATTTTCCATTCGCAACATATTGCGCCGTTTTATATTCATAAAATCATACAAAAATCCCTGAGGAAAATATGCTTACGCTTGCAAATAAGCGACGATTAATAGTAGTACAAAATATTATATTTTGAAAACTTTTATTAGCATATTATAAACTACGCCTACATATAACATAACACGCTATGGTATATGAATAAATCTAAATATATTTCTTTGTTTGATTCTTGATTAAAATCATGCCAAGATTATTGAACTTATATTGTGGCAATGCCTGTCTGATGTATTACAAAGAAATTGGATCATGCAGAGGACACATCCGATGAGAATCTCATTTATTACCTCATCCAAAAGACAGGATTCAAAACCAGGACCCCTTACGATCCAGGGGCCTTATTCACAAAGAAACTTAAGTCTAAGTCTAAAACTTGAGACTTATGTGGTAGCATGTGTCTTAATTCTAAAAATTAATAAAAAGTTTCTGTAAACAGTATATCTTACAAGCTATTCACAGACAAACTTTCGACAAATTCTTAGAATAATGACACATGGTATTTTAGGTCTCAATTCTTAGACTTATGTTTCTTTGTGAATAAGACCCCAGACACCCAAAAGATTTATCTTTGCAGACTCTTCAATTAAAATCACTTAGATGAGTCGTTATTTTATGAGATTAATACATTCTATTTTTATTTGAATTGATATTGTTGCATATTTTACAATAAACACATTCGTTTAGGACTGTGCATTGAATCAAATCCATTGATTACAGAAAATGAGCAAACCAAAGAAGGACCTGTCCAAAGACCATTGGAGAGAGAATAAGGTGTATCCATCAGAATCTTGAGGCAACATTAAGATTAATCATGACTACCTACCATATACAAGTCATAACTTTCAGATGTCGTTAGAAGTATTCTGATGCAAAATGGAAAAGTCAAATGTTTAAATCAATTTTTATGATTCTGATGTGTTTTATAATTTTGTGTTATGTATATCAAAGTTTTTTTTTTCAATTTGTCTTTCGCTGTTATCAATTGATTCTATATTGAAAGCATTTATACAGAATACCAACATAGTATGTGTTAAAATTTGCTTTTGTAGACATTGTAAACATTATAATATAACCAGAATATATGTCAGAATCTACTTCGTTAACTGTAAAAAGGTTTTATGCCGATAGATTTACCTATATAATTAATATTTATAAATATACGGATCATCCATTGCAAAAAGAAAATGAAAGTAAAGATATCAGTTATTAAGACATTTTTATAAAAATGCAGGTACTATATATATGTGACTCGATTGTTTTTGACAGACGCCAAGGATGTAATATTTTAACATGTTTCTGAATATTTATTCTTATATAAATGATCGCCGACAATCATATTTAGTATTTCAGTATAATCATTCTTACTTCTGGCGTAAAATGTGTTTTAATTATTATCTAATTCTCGATCTCCCTTTGTCTGTAATGAACAATTTTAGTGCGGTTATGTGGTAATAATTATTTTCAAAAACGAGGAAGTCAGAGCTCGAGATACGACGACGGGGTTTAAAGGGATTTATAGAAGACAATCTTAAAATGTCATAGAGCATGTGTAAGGTAAACATACCTATATTAAACGATAATTGGATTGAACCTCATTATAGTTATACGTTAGTCCACATGAGAACGAACTGCATAACCCTTTTATTCAGTTCCGGGTATTTGACTATATGAACAATGCCCATAGATAATAATTCTAATGAAATAAAAGGCATTATATATATAATGTTCTTAATATTGGTCGCTAGTGATAAGGCTTTAGCATTTTATTTTTACAATCTTAAAATTGAAGTGTCAAATTACCAAGACAAGTTCTCCTACACGCCCTCCTATATTATGCAACAAAAGTTCATTTTACCTTCCGTATTTGAAGTGTCATTTTCAAAATTGTTTTGCATTTCATTATGAAATATCGTATTGCGAGTCCCTCTCCAGTCTATGTCCAACTATCTAGAGATATGAACAGACCTGTTGAGGTGAAAGAGTTTCTTGATGGGAGCGGGAAGAAATAATGTCTGAAATCTAAAGTGGATTCTCGAGTCAACAAATACATGCATTCAAAAGAACTTATTGCACATTGTCAATTAAAACATTTTCGATTCGAAGCACTGGATTTGATCTGAAGGCATCAGTAAAGATTTAAAATAAAATCTTTAAATGAGACCGTTGTTGTTGGTGGGTTTTGTTTTGTTGTTGTTGTTGTTTTTTTTGGGAGGGGGTCTTTTTTTTGTTGTTTTTTGGGGGGTGTTTTTTGTTTTTTTGTTTTTGTTTCTGGGGTTTTTATTTTCACATTTACTCATAATAAACATAGTAACAAAGTTTGATTTACTACGTATTGACGTATGGTAGCCCAGCGTCATAAAGTTTTGTGTCAGTAACACAAATTCAAGTACGTTTATGGCGGATGAATTTAGCCTAGCCTGAAACTATTACCTCTTCCGACACCTTGTTTCACTTTCGATTTTCAATTGGTTCATAAATATTCATTTTGGCACATCAGTGTAAAGAATGGCAATGCATCTTTTACTTCACATTATTCATGTGGGGCTCGTAGAGGGTTTCTGCAGACGGTCTTGCCTTACTTCTGGGATCCCGGTATATTGTTCACAAACAAAGAGATCAACTTTTGAAATTGAGTCAACATTTAGGGGTTAGTTACTATTTCAAAGAATCTTTGACTGAAGGATAAAATTAGTCGTAAATCCATAGAATTACTGAATAGTTTTTACTTAAATCATCTACACAATTGCAAACTAAAGATGACATACAATTACTAGACAATCAATGTTTGCTGTATTGTTCTATCAGTTGCACAACATACTAAAAGAAAAAAACTGATGATGATACAAACTGTGATATTTTCAAAAGAAACTGAGATATCGAGTAAATCATATATGTATAAACAGATTTGGCCAGACGGTTATTTTAAATTTGATTAGACATAGCACTATGAACTTTATGCTATTATTTCATTGTTATTTAATAAAAAGCACCGATATAAAATAAACCTACATGAATTCTATAGCAAGCATTTATTCAAATTTATTGTTATTTATGTTAATTTATAAAATCCCAAATAAAATTTCTCTTGAAATATTATCACTTATTTAGTCATAATCTGATGACAGATTTTAAAATTTCAAATTTCAATGGTTAAACATCCTGACGATCATTGATTTTAAGATAATTCCCACATGCACCGATACTCATTGAAGAAAACACGAAGCTTGGGCTTAATCCCATCTCTAAGTTCAAAACTAAGTCGACACCATCGTGTACAGTTTCACATCGAGACGCAATAATCCCACTTTTTAAAACTAAGTTGAGATCAGGTGCCAGGGAGTTATGAGTATATCCTGCTTACAAGCAAAACAAATGGCAATAGTCCAGTAGAACTTTCAAATACGGTAAATATATATTACCGAATCTAGTATTGTCATAAAGGTAAAATGGTCTGTTGAAATGATCATATCCCCAAGTTTCTGTTATCATTTTTGAAAATGGAACTGCAAGAGACCCCTTTGTCGGCGTACAAATTTTTTCCTGGCCCATTTCAGACGTTCCATGACATATTCCTGTATTCGTGGCAAGTAGCTTAGACCTCAGCACGAAATCTTCATATCTAGAACACGCACTGACATGGCGGATGTTATGCAATGAAAAAGCCATAGGCATGAGAGGACGGTATGGTACTACTCAGAAGAAGAAAGTTGATACTAAAATTAAAATCGGCACGTTTTTCTTAAGTGAGTTGTATATAAACCATCATCAAAGCAAATGCAAAAGTTTACATTATTTGCTAAAACAATAACATAATCGTTTACATCGAAATTTTAATGAGTTCTTGTATGCACAATTTATGTTTTGTTTTATTTGGTATAAGTGAGGGGGGTAAAATCAAAATGTTCCAGATTTCAAACTTACCTCTCAGTCACATGTTTCGTCTAACACATGGCTCGTCACCAAGGGGTCCCGGATTCTAGTTCCATTTATTTATTTGTTGATTACTGTTTTTCGTCACATCTCAGTTATTTCACGTATATGGTAATGGCATCTACCCTCGCCCTCCGATTTCTTTCCATATCAATAGGTCAGCAGTGCTATAATTTTCTTTTCCGAACGAGTTGCTACAACATTTGCAGGATCTGTGTAGAACATTTGTTCTACGAGACATTCTGAGGCCTAGTTTTGACAATTAGCATGACAGAATCACAAATAGTGATGAATGATCTGCGAAAAAAGTGTATCACACATGTTTGATTTGTGGGCGACATCCAGTCCAGTTAAGATTGCATTCGCGAAAAACATTTCATCTCGGCACAAAATGCAGTAAATAGATATGATTTGGCTTTTGTTTAAATAACACATGTATTTTTGTTTGAATAATACCTGTACTTTTTAAAATCGATAAGGTTTATTACTATATTTGAATTTTTACCTATTCATGTGAGTACACCTCAATTAAATTAAATGTCAATCTGCCTACAAGCAGATTCACTTTAATGATATTCATGTAATTTGATTTAAAAAGACAATAAGATTATGCGTTTGTCTGGTCAAAATTATATCCATTCTGTCAATACAAAACTTAAAACCTAGACATATCAAAGATTGATAATCTTAATTAAGGTATTTACTATCAGCCTAATCATCTTAATATGGCAAAGTTCCTGGAATGCGCATTACGTATACACCGAGAACAAACTACCATGCAACGGCTAAAGTAGAACCACACGGATATATTGACAACAATATGTTTATCAAATGTCACTTTTGATTTTATTAATTGCTGTTTTACGTTACTTCACGTTTGTGGTTACAGCATCTGCTTTATGAATTGCACAAAAATTTATACCTTTACAACGACCCACTCAAAGCAGTTAGACATACCACGCCTACATAGTCACGAGACCTCACTTTCACTGTCTTAAACAAGAAACTGTTGTCTCCACAGCGCGAGTCGAATCCAGGACAACAATAGAAAGATGTAAAGAAATACAGCTGGAATTCTGCACCAACATTTGTTTCTTATTATCATACATTGAAATATCTATAAATTTAAAATGCTATGGAAATCAATGCATCTACTAAAGTTTTTACGTGACTTTATGCATAATATAACACATATTTTGTAAATATGTATTAGACAATTAGTTAATTTCCTTAATTTAGTTAAATCTTCCTTTGCTGCTTTGTCAGCATGTTGACACAAACGAGACCCATATGTCCAAGTACCTAAAGATACTTCGTAGTAACTTGGAGAGAATTATTTACAATCGAAGTATACGTCTTTTTAGTATTCACATGCTTAATGGTTATGATCTTAGATATTAAGTTTGCTCAATGTACAACACAACTCTTTTCCTGTTTAACAAGTCTGCCATTCAGTGATCTTGATAAGCAAGGTTGCTGTCATTTTTTTTCTGATGTATATGTATGACAATATTTGTCAGAAAATTACAAGGATTTTAATTACTACTTCTTGTGTTCCCAAACAGCAAACAATACTTTTTTTTATCTATTTCTTTTTTTATTTATTTATTTATTTTTTTTTTTGAGAGGAATTTCATCCATAATTCTAAATGTTTGGATTTCGCATGTGCTCCCTTTGTGAATTTAGGATGTCATTCTGTATTTGTAAGTATTTAAGACATCAGTTCAGTTATTAGTTGAAACAATTTTAACATGAAAATGTGTGCGATAGATAATGATTGAACAAAACAGACCTTTATGAAAGTTGGACTTTGGCACCTGATTGGCTTTTTCCATTTTTAACCGGTCTAGTGTTATTTAGTTTTTTTATCATAAAGGGAAGTAATATAAATTCAACTCAGAAAACAATTATTTGTCAATGAAATGTGTTGCGCCTTATGTACCAATATCGTCATGTTTTGTGTTATGCCTATTCTTGGATGCAGGAAGTTTAAATGCAACATGCAATAATAATACGAAATAACCAATAAGACATTCTAGATAATTCAGAAGGGATTGACGTAAAAACCTCATTAATGCAGCAACACATAACTTATAATTACATTTTCTCAACACGGTGAAAATTTATGCGATTATAATACTGTAAATTTACTGAACTCATTAACAAAAATGCAGTTGGTGTCTAAATGTGTGATAAATGTTTATCATCTTGTTTGCATATCTTGTTATGTTATGTAATGTGAGGTAACTCGGTTATTTAACCATCAAATTCAGTTTCATTATATTATTCTGAAATATGTATATAGTGATTTTATTACAACTATCACTGTTCTTTCTTTTCTCTTGAATAATACAATATTAGTACATGAGCACTAACTCATCCCTTGTATTGCCATATCTGAGTCATTCGAAATTTTTTGTCCACGAGACCAGAATGTTAAGAGGAAAAGTTATCGTTTGTCAGCTTTCGTATGTTTCTTGTGAATTTAAATTGCTATTTATAGAATTGAATGGTCAAAATACAGGGAAATTGACGTATCAACCAAAGATGAAAGTTATCTGTGCCTGAAATCTTTGACTGATGCGTTAATTTCAATATCAATATATTTTCATGAATTTTGAACATTAAACTCTACAAAGTAGTAATATAATTTCAAAAGAAACATACAAAAGATTAATGTATATGTCTATGCAGAATGCAATTTTCATCTCTACAACAGAAACTTTCGATCGTTCGTCTTTGCAATTTCGTTTGAATATAAAAACGAACTTCAAATATAAATTGAATTATGGTTCCTTCTTGCAATCAAAATACATACATTTGTTAGTCTATCGAACTATAGAAATTTATGTAAGTCTGTTTACAGTAAAAAAAAAAAAAGTAAGTATTAGACCTCTTTAAAACACTGGATCATGTCAACTGTATGAAGACAAATTGAGGTTTATTCAATTTCTCGACCCTTTCACCAAACCAGAGTTTACAGAGAAGAGGGGATGCTGTACATTCCACTTAACATTCTAGTTTATTCGGGCTGAGATGCCTTAGCTGAGTTCATTTATACTGGGCTGTGAAATTCAGATTTCCGGGACATATTTAGAAAATCAATTAAATACAATATGTTTCAAGCATAAACCTATAGGTAATAATTACGAATCGTTGATCAAACGAAGATAGAATAATTTGAGATACATGTAGAGAAAGCAGAATTCCTATTTCTTGTGTTTAAACAGTGCAAGATGACCACACATTTTACAGAAAGGTTTATTAATTAAAACAGACAGACATCTAATATACAATATACAATGCAGTATATAATATGATAAATGTAATTTAACATCAGTACAAATTATCGAAACTACGAATGTAACAAACGTGTTAATGCAAATGTAAACGTAAATAATGGGAACCATCAGTATGATCAAGAAATAGAATAATGCATGTAATAATAGATTTAACCTCAATAACATGTCCCTCTCAATGCACTGCATTACAGCATCGTAACAATATAACATTTAGTTATATTGAATCACTCATTAAAGGTCACAATAAATTAACATCTCAGTAATTTTTTCTTTAGTGAATAGGAGTAGGGCTAATATGGTTTTAAGCACTATGATTCCGGTGTAGATCATCCGGGTTTGATTAGGAGCTCGGCAACCTTGTGCATCCACTTCGCAGTATAATGAAAAATTATGGCAGATGCCACAAGTACAATGAATATCAATGTAAGTGATTTTACGTTTAGATTAATTATTCATAGATATGAATATTTGATCTCTTAAAATTTATGCATGCACTGAGATAATACAATACTATATTATAATACATTATATGTCAGTAATATGCAAGTCTTTCAAGCATTTATCACTTTTGTTACAGCTATATTGGACAAGGTTTCTCCATTTCTGAAATATTGGGGTGGATCAATCGGCACACTTCATCAGAACAACTACCAAATGCAAGATAATAAGAAGTGAAAAATGGTCCAGCACGCAAACTGACAAGGTTTCATGAATTTCTACTCACATTCATGAGATTAAGACTAGCACTACCACTATGTGTCCCTGCAGATATCATCTAGCTACGGCTTCATGCTTCTTTCCATATACTAGGGATGGGTACAATTCATTTTTGTCATTACCTGTGACTGTTTAAAATGCAGTTTGACACTGAATGAGAGAGAGAAGTTGTGATTCCCCACTGTCTATAAACCATATATCATTATCTGACTGACCTTAAGCAGTGTTTTCAATTATGATTTTGATTGTGTTAATTTTTTTTTTTTGTAAAAGCTGAGTTATGTTAGCCTTTCCATTCAAACCAGACAAGGGTTCGGTCATGCTAAGTAGAGTTTAATATGTAGCTTCAGATTCAGATAGAGTGTGTATTATAAGTGAATCAGTGTTTTAAAAGAATTGATAGTTCTTTTGCAACAATTACCCCTGAAATATTACATGATGGCATGCAAATATTACATAAGTTTAGGGGTTGTCTAAGATCTATCCAATACACATGTGATATCTGTGCATGTCTCTGTATATCTATCTCCTTGTCAAGGAAAAAGCAATGCAACACAATATATATAATGGCTATAGGGTCGGCCCGTCTCGGAATACGGTCAGGTTTCTTAATTTAGTCAATAAATAAAAGGAATAAATATTGATAGTAAAGATGATGGATAAATCGAAACCATAAGTCTGAAAATCATAAAACCAGAGGACATACAAAATCAGTGAAAATGAAAATTCTATGATTTACATATGTAAATTCTGGGATTTACATATTTAACATTGTCAAATTTTGATGCTTACATATGTTAACATGTTACTGTTTGAACATTTACAGATATTACAACTTAACGTTTATATATGTTACAATTATTAATAGTATATCATATAAATAAATAAAACGTCAAATATCAAGGCCAAGGTCACAAGGTCAAAAAGCTGGTACTGACTGAAAGGTCTTGCCACAAGGAATACACATATATAGTATAAAGGTCCCATCTCTTTTAAATGTTATGGCTAAGGTTAAAGTTTTTAAAAAGTAGGTCAAACATCAAGACCAAGGTCACAAGGTCATAATTGTTGGTATCGACAGAAAGGTCTTGCCACAAGGAATACACATGTATAGTATGAAGGTCCCATCTCTTTTCTTTCAAAAGTTATGGCTAAGGTTAAAGTTTTTAAAAGGTAAGTCAAATGTCAAGGCCAAGGTCACAAGGTAAAAAATTTTGGTACCAAAAGAAAGGTCTTGCCACAAGAAATATACATGTATATACATGTATAGTATGAATACCCAGTCTCTTTTGGTTCAAAAGTTATGGCTAAGGTTAAAGTTTTTAAAAAGTAGGTCAAATGTCAAGGCCAAAGTCATAAGGTCAAAAATTTTGGTAACAAAAGATATATACATGTAAAGTATGAAAACCCAGTCTCTTTTGGTTCAAAAGTTATGATCAAGGTTAAAGTTTTCTGGACAGACAGACGAACAGACAGACAGACGGACAAGGTGATTCCTATATACCCCCCAAACTTCGTTTGCGGGGGTTATAATTAGCAAAAGCAAGGAGGAAGAGTAGCAAGATATGAGGACCAATCCTTGTGTAATTTAAGTCTCATTGTTGACTAGCTAGTTACAGAGAGACTGTAAATATTCCTGTCTCCACTACGCTGTAACTAATCTACATATTCTTTCTCAATATCAGACTTATTTACTTGCAAATCAAATTCATTCTCATACAAAATTACAAAGCTGAACAAGATGTTTTGTTATAAAAATAGAATGTCACTCCTCTATCTTGCAGAAATTCCTTAAGTTAGGGGAATTTGTAGTTCTGGTATTCCCTGTTGACAAAACTGAAAGTGACACGCCCCGCAATTTTCGACATACATGTAGCAACGCCATAAATTACAAACCGGGAACGGAACGGAATAACTCCAAAATCGTATATTATTCAATGTTTGTTTCGTCATATAAGGAAACGGTGCCCCTTGCTGAGTGGATTTCATAAACCAAGAAAAATATGAGGTCACGAAAGTTGTTAGATGGTATAGTTTTTAATGCTAAGCGCTGGTTAGTTACATATCTAAAACTTTCAGTCAAATGAGTCAGACATGCGTTAATTTGTTATCTTTTGAGATGAATCATTTTATCGATTAATTAAAGGAAACAATATCGATATTCGAAAGTGTTATCAAGCTGCGAAAAATATGAACTTTTTCTAAAACGAGAACATATCAAAACTGACAAAACATAGAAAGCAGTAAGGTTTACACTCTAGTCTATGTTACTCAAGGGATAAAGATAACAGAGGAGAAGAAACGGAATTCATTTATCTATAAATATCAATATACCGTCAATATACAATTAACTGCTATTATCAGATGTAAACAATAATTTAAAGGGCATTATGCGAATCATGTATAGAATCTATTTGATATTAGGTATTTCAAACCTTTACATAACAAAAAAACATTGAACTTCATTGAATGATAGTTCTTTTGTAAAATACTTTTAGCGAAGAAAAAAAAACAATAGTTAAAAATGTTCTTTTCTTAATTTAAAATCAATTTCTTCCATATCCAATCAGCTTTGAAAACACGAATTGAATAATACCCTATCAATTCGTACTCATATAAGGTAGGAATGGTGTCTCTTGAATTCATATATATTTTCGTACACAACAGCATGTAATTAGCATCCACAATGCATAGATCCCTACACAAACTGACATATCATATACCTTGAGATGTATTTTTACAATGAATTGATTGATTGATTTTTGTTTTACGTCACACCACGAATATTTCACGCATATGCTGACGGCATCTGCCTGATCGGAGCATACAAATTTTGACTTTTGCAACGGATCCACCCGAAGCAGTGAGGGATCTTTAACATGCCATGCATACCGTGACACGGGACCTCGGTTTTTGCTGTCTCATCCGAAAGGCAGGACACGGGCATGACCAGAGCGGGACACGAACCCGGGCCTCCCAATCAGTAGTACGGCGCGATACCACTAGCCCACGCCGGCTTCACAATGAAAAACCTATTTGATATATTCTACTTTGCATGTTTTGCGAAAAACATATAAAACAGAATTATTCCTTTTAAAACCTAGAATATATGTAAGTATAAAAATACACAAAATTAAAACCCGCCCTAAGATCAACCCATTGCACGATCGATCCATTACTTATGTATAATGCATGACAATGTTTCAAGTTTTTAGTAACGTTTCTAAATTTCATGTCAGAGATACCTTTATAAAAAATGAAAATGAATTAGATAAAAATTGGTTTCAAATAAGAGTTGTCTTTCTGTTACTTGATATACATAGCGCAATCAGACACATACTTTGCTCAGGAATCAGAGGTTCCAGACTAGGATCTGTCACGGTATTGGCTATTCAGTGTCTTTTTTGTGCGTTTGACAGAAATTTTGACATATGCCACGGACGAAACCATTAACTTTTACGTGCCAAAGTTACATCTTAGACAAACTGAAAGACTCCAAGGTATATGTGATTACGTCTTTATCGAATTTGTTGAAATGGTATAGTCTGAAATATATAGAATAAAAATAGAGTTCCTAAACTAAGGTAAATAATGTTTCTGCTGAACCATCAATAAATAAATAAATAAAAATCTATATCTTTAAATATATTAAAATAAACTCACAGTACTCGAGAACGTGTGTTATATACCCTTATCGCATCAATTGGAAAATATATATTTATGGAAATAATATGAATATATAAAAATGCTGTATGCATACATAATTGTTTGTTTTCATACCTAATCGATATGAACACCAAGCATATGCAAGCATTCGTACAATACGAGAAAATAAAACAAATAACACAGATATATAACATTTGTCCTTGAAATTCCACGGCGACATATCGCTTAAGTATTTCCGTAAGTATTTTCACACTTATTCTCTTTTTGATGTATAGCTCGTAACAGTTCCCCGATTAGGATTCGATTTGTCCTTGTTCTAATGTAAGATGGTATAACCTGCTGTGTAGTTTTCCTTCACTTTCATCCTATGCATTCAGTGTTTAGATATTTTGGGTCTTCCAATGACTAATGCATTTATAACTGGTGTGATTAGTCAAACAGTACATACCTATCCCTCCCGTGCACTCAGCTGTTTTACCTGTGATGTCCGCGGAACATGAATCTCCACCGTGATACACTGGGGTGAGTGTCCACGATATAGTATCAAGTATTTTCATATTGTTATCCATTGTTTTTACCAATATTATATGTACAGCTGACGTATGTTTGCTTTAGAAAGATTGTGTCTTTGTTTATATATTTTAGGTTTGTTTTTTTTTTTTATTATTTATTTATCTATTCCTTTATTTTTATTTTTATTTATTTTTTTTTTTTTTTTTTGTCATTGTTTTTTTTAACTTCAATTTCCTTTTCTTTCGAGTATTTGACATACCGGTAGATAGTAATAAAAGTTTTAGGGGGCTTTTTAATAAACATAGAACACAATTTATGTCTCTTCGGTGATGCTTGTGGCCGAATGATTGGAATTCTCAAAATATATAAGAATATGAAGCGCAGTGTTGAAGCCAAAATGACCGAAAATTGAACCGAAGAATCTATCTAAGGACAGAACTATGCATGAGGGAGATACTCCTTAGTTTTAGAGTGAGTTACTTATTTCGATGACTGAAAATTTAAAGGAAATATATCATGTCAGTACAAAAGCACTGAAAACTAGACACGATGCCCTCAGGAACTATCAGTCCACCAACAGTGACACCGGCTTATTGGTTATAATAGATATAGAACATACATACCTTTTAATTTTGTGCACCATATGCGCATTTCGACAAATTATGTCTCTTCAGTGATGCTCGTGGCCGAATGTACCACCTATATAATTATTGGCATTGATATATTTATAATATTTATTATACCGACCTGATCATTACTAAGTAATTTTGATCAATAATGATATCTGTATTGTGACTATCTTTCCGTATTTAGCCGAAAGTGTGCTACGGTTTCCAACAACCCAGAAGTCTGTGCCCCAGTCACGATAGAATTTATTCTAATACACTGATGTATAAACTGTTTAAACATCAACTCATAAATCTATTATTTGATGACAGCATCTACTTGGTATATGGCCTCCGCATTTTTACTTTTGTAATCAATTATTTGTGGAAACTGAATCGGTATCTCGGATTTTACTTAAACATTTATAGAGACATAGTCTCGGTCTTCATGCCTTGCAGGAAAAATAGCAAAACTAAGGACGATAAACCACCTATATTAACAGTATCCAATTCTTATTTACGACATTAATTCAAGATGCTTTTATGCGTTTATTCTCAATCACAACCTTAGCATTATAATCAAAATTGTGAAAGATTTATTCTCTATCCTCTATAAGTATTGTTGTTTTATGAACAATTCGTTCAGGGGTGTGTCTGGGATAGTATCGGTAAATGAAATAGGTCATCATAGGTTCTGAATTATATAGATGGTAATGTAAATGAGTAAAATAACGAAAATAAAAGAAATGGGTATTTACACTTTGTCGATTTCGATTTTTACATTCTTTAATATTTTACATGACCGCCTAAGTTTTCTTTCCTTAAGTATAGATAGGTAGGTGGGTGGATTGATGGATAGATTAGATAGATAGATTCAAATATTCTCATATAAGGATTCAAAACAAAAAAAAAACATTGTTTAATTATCATTTCATTTGAGTAGCTATGTTGCAAAAAGAGATATAAAATATAAAACTATGACATACTCAAGTAAAATCTTCCATATAATAAACATCGGACATTCCTTTAAGAAGTTTCCTGCCAATTGGCTTTTATCAAATGAAATAAACAAAGTTATTTCCTTAGCCATGTAACATCCATCATTACATTTCACATCATCTGAGTAAATTACAATGAAATGACGTCATGATTATACACATATATACATATTTCGCAGTATACCAATACAAAAACTTAAATTTAAATCACATGAATTAATAAACAAATAATGAAAATGTTCAGCAATAATACGTTGTAGTTACATAATTTGTTTATTCAATTGATTGTTCCAAACAGCATAATTCTTGAAAAGAGTTATATCCCATTTGGGAAGTCTTCGATGTCATAGCCATTCTGGTGTCATAATATTCCCATTTGAAGCGTCATTTTCCCCTTCTCCTGTAATATTTCGATACCGATACAGAAATGCTTCTTCAAATCACATGAATTAATTAACAAATATTGAAAAATATGTTAAGCAATCGTAACAGAGATTCATATCCCATTGGGAGTGGCGGAAGGTGTCTTCGACGTCATCGCCATTGATGTCATACCATTCCTATTGAAGCGTCATTTTTGTCAATTTATGTGTAATATTCCATCAGTTTCTGTATAAAATTGCTTTCGCCATACTTATTTACGCCGTGTACCTCCCCATGGAGTGGATAACTCTTTATGGTGGAGATCCAATTGTTAGCAACAACGACATAACTTCTTAAGTTCATTTCTAAATTCTATATCCATAAACGCATATACAAAGGGATTGCATATATTGTTTATAATGTACAAATGAGTACAAAATATTAAAGCCTCCCGCCCTGCAGCACTCAAGGATTCAAAGCGCGTTGGACTGACTGCTTGAATAATCATAATAGAAATTTTTGGTATGTAACAAAGAAAAAATATCATAGTTATCAGCATAAACATAAGAGCGCATTTATTTAAAACCCTTTTGTTCACTTTTCTTCGGCGGTTGATTGGCGGTTTTAAATTTGGCGCATTCTTTTTCGAAGTTTGATCATTTTCGAGGGTTTCTGATGAGATATTGCAATTTCCAGTCAAAGTCATAGTGGTGGACAAGTTTGTTTCCTCTTCCATCGAAGTTGATTTTTTCTTGCTAATTTTCACATGAAGGAAAATTTTACGACCTATTGAAAAATAAAGAGCGAATAAAGCACTAGACACCAACATTCCTCCAATTCCAAGAATCGAAAAGTATACAATAGTAATCAACTTCGTGTTTTCGTCTTTGGTTGTGTCACACGTACTTCCTACCACGCTACCATTTACATTTGTTAATAGCACTTCTCCATGTATAATTGCTAATGGAACAGCGCTACCAGCGGCAAAACACAGTGCACAAATAAGTGCGATATGGTTTAGAATCATATTCATTTGCATACCTCTTGGCTTCACAATCCTTAAATAACGTTGCAATGCAATTATAAGTAAGATGAACGCTGACGTGAATATGATGCTACCAGATAGAAACCACCAAAGTTTGCATAAATAGTTATTGAAAAATGTCATCTGTGAAATTACAATATCTAAACCAAATGATCCACAGATCACTACCCCTAGTAGATCTGTAATGGCCAAAATTGGCACGAAATATCGGTCAACCATGTTGGTCTTAAATGTATCCTTATATACGTACAGAACAACGCTGTTTCCACAGATTCCAAGTATAATGCATATAAAAAGAAAGACATCGTTTGCCTTCACAGCATCGATGGAAAGACTTCTTATTTCAGCAGCGTTCTCATCATACGAAATGGCTCCCGATGAGTCCATGATGAATGTATCGGCGATATAATTATATACATAAAAAAAGCAGTCTTACTGTTGATTTATCTATCACTAGGATGTATATGAATTTTTGGGGAATAATCTTCCTTGTGATATATAAGTACTTGATGATATCCGGAAGGAGATTGTTATACATCCAATTATATCATTTTATTGAAATAATTAATTCCAAGAGGTCCTTCACAAAAGATCACTTTGTTTTATATATGAAAAACATAAGTTTATTTTAAAAAATAAAGCATGATTATGACTTTATCATTACCTTTAAAACATCATAATTTTAAGGAAAACGATCTCAAAATTCATATATATCGGTCCATATGCAGAAAGTGCAATTTTACCCGTGAAATATTCAGTTTAGTATACCAAGTCCCAAAAGAAACGTTACATTTTATATCATAAAATATTTTTTTTCTAAATTAAATTATTTTTTCTATTGTTATCAAAAGATGTTTAAGATGCTATTCACTATCTTGTACATGCAGTTTTTAATCATGCCCACTCACCCATAACGCAAACGGTGCCAATTTATTGATTTGCACGAGCGTTTCGAAAAATGGATACACGTGTCATATACAGATAAAACAATCGACGTGTTATATACAGGAAGTCCCAAAACGTGTGACTACTCGTGCCTAGGATCGATACTTCGTGACGTCACATCTACGTAATCGTTTACTTTCTGTTCCGTCCACGGCAGCTTCTACGCCTGGGCACACCAACAACAGAATCAGTGCAAATACAGTTCGTATGAGACTTGCAGAGAACGGAATCAAAGCTCGGCGTCCATACAATGGTATGAAATTAATGCAACGCCACAGCCGCAATAGGCTACATTGGGTACGCACTCATATAAGATGGACTCGCAATCAATGGAAGGGTGTGTTGTTCAGTGATGAGTCGCAATATCTTTTAAAACGTGTTGACGGACGACAATGCGTGTATAGGAGGCGACCGGGAACGTTATTCCGACGCCTGTGTACCGGAAGTTGATAGGTTTGGAGACGGAAGCGTCATGGTATGGGGTGCAATATCCTACCAGCATCGATCAAGATTGGTAGTTATTCCAGGAAATTTGAATGGAGTGAGGTATCGTGACGAAATATTGGCCCCTGAAGTTGTTCCTTTGATAAACGCTAATAGAGAAGTGACGTTATTTCAACAAGACAACGCAAGGTGCCACACTGCACGTGTTTGCACAAATTACCTCCAGCAACAGAATGTTAATGTTCTATAATGGCCCACCAAGTCTCCGGACCTCTCGCCAATTGAGCATCTTTGAGATATACTGGACCGTCGCATTAGACGACGTTCGCCGTCAACGTTGCGTCAGTTGGAAGCGTATCTTCGACAGGAGTGGGATGCAATACCACAGATTGAAATTCGAAGACTTATAGAGTCCATGCGCCGCAGATGCATAGCGGTTAGAGATGCGAAGGGTGGACATACACGTTATTAAAGGACATGTGAACATGTGTAAAGACTCCATAACTTTTAACAATATTATGAATTTAAAATTTCTTGTTAAAATTTGATTTCCGATTTTGATAATTTTGTTTTTACATCAATCTTCAATATCATATACAATTTTAATGCATTAATGAAGTTTGTATTAAACTTATTTACGATTATTACTGTGTAACGTTTCTTTTGGGAGTTAGTCTAGTACCTAATAACCTTTTACAAGAAACATCAGAAAGTTGAACAGTTAACATAAAGTAGAGTGAGAAAAGTTAGAAGTCATCAAATTGTTGTATTTAGTAGTATCAAGTCATGTTCGAGTTTACTATAAGTTAAAAATAAGGTGTGCAGATACCGTGGGGAAAACATCCAAACACACCAGTCAGTCAGTCATTCTAGAGTTGAATAAAACACTTGAAACACTTAGAAGCGGAAAACAATGTTCATACAATTACTGTAAAATGTGAAATACGAAAGTAGCTGGTGTCACATGACTATGGCACTAACAATAATGTACCATGGTGGACATTCACGGACCCCTGAAATTCAGAGGTGAGACCTGCACTCTATATATACAAACACTGTGTATAAAGTGTCACAGTCGTATAACATCTGGAAAAATGGTATAACACTTAAGTCAAACCCTCCGCGGGGAACTTTTTATGGACTAAAAATGAAAAAAGACATGTATGACAGCAGTCGTCGTGAACAGGCAGATTTCTTTTTCATGTTTTCATTATATGACAAAGGTTCGGGAATGATAACACAGGTAGTGCCTTCATATTACCACTTACAATAGTTTACAAGTTTGAAATGTACTTGGTCTGTCCCCAGAAATCTTTATCTTTTACCCAAAAATAACAAGAGACACATATCCAAACTTTTAGAATCTGCAGAATAGTTCGTCGCATTTAAAGTTATCAAAGGATGGATAAAATCTCAAATCATCCAGGGGTCTAAAACTTCAGTCAAAAAGTAATAGAAAACAAACGAAAGAAAATCTGTGGAGCATGCTTCGAACACCTCTCACCTTAATCCTAAACGTTGTATTCGTAAGGAAAATATCTGTATTTCTCTCATTTGCTTTGCAATATAAGAACTGGTGTTATATGCTCCGGCCTTATAAAGATTCATGGTTCATTGAAGGATATAACTGGTATCTATGGTTCATTGAATTCATGTAACAGCAATTCTGAATACTTCCTTACATGGCATGTGATTCTTACTCCCGTTCATAGCTTGGAAATTTTGAGGAATTAATATTGAATGTTATTAATTTTCTACGTACATATATATGTGATAGTGAATTTTCTCCTAATTAATATTCTTTAATCACTGTTCCAACGTCACGAACGTAGAGCGTGTAAGAAATAAATTAAACAAGAAATAAAACTTTACAGTTAATTGCTAACTCCAGTGCGAAAGAATATTTCGATATTTATTATTCCTTCGACTGATATTCATTGCAAGATAGTTAACGTTAGCTTGTGGTATTCATGTTCAATCATCAATGACACGAAATTTTAACATCACCTGTCTTGCTCTTACTTCAGCATTGATGCATTGCATAGAGCACCACACCTCTTCAACGTACACATCCGAAGCAGTGAGAGATGTTTTAGGTGACACGCCTACCGTAACACTGGACCTCAGTGTTTTCGGTCTGGACCGAAGAATGACTTAATATAATCTCTTTTTATGATAATGATAGAGTGCATATAAACCTTCTTGTAAAGCTCCCATTTTATAAAGGCGAAATAATTTTTTTTCTTTTTTCTTTGCTTGTTTCCCTACCCTGTCATGTGTTACACTTCCTTGCATGAATACAAAACGTCCATCGATTCCTACATCATCTTGTTTATGCAATCAGATGATATTAATCAATGTCTGAGCAATTCTACTACCAAAACGTTTCGTACAATAATCGTATATATACATGTAGTTGATTTAAGATTAATATTTTAAGAGTCATAACATGTCCTTAGACTTCGTTTCACCAATGAAATGGTAAACAATCGTTCTACCTTCTTGTCAGCATAAGTCACCTGTTCGATTTCTTTAAAAGGTATATATGTTCTATATTTATTTAAACACATGTGAAATGTTTCATTTGAGTATTAGATATGTTATTGTCATCGTACTACCAAGAAGAGACAATAGACCTTGAAATTACAACTTAACGGATAACATGTTAATAATCAATAATCATTCAATCACTGTTCCAGCGTGACGAACGTAGAGAGTATAACAAATAAAATGAACATGAAATCAGATTTTACAGTTAAGTACTCACTCCAATGCGAAAGAAAATTTACAGAGGATCTTGGGGTTTTGCATTTATACACAACTTATGTCTCTTCAGTGATGCTCGTGGCCGAATGATTGGAATTCTCATATTATATAAATATTTGAAGAGCAGTATTGAAACCAAAATGACTGAAAAACTAAAATGTCGTATTCATTTTCAGTCATCGATGACACGGAATGATAAAGCTATCTGTATTGTGGCGGCATCTTTCTCGCTAAAAAGCTCGAAACAAGGTGGTCGTGGTGTGAATATACTAAGAGGACGCACGAGTCTATCCAGATACGTATATAGAGAGAACGCCGGTCTTTGTCTCTACATCTTTCAGCTGTTTAGGGAGAACATACATCTTGATATTTTTAAGATCTTGCATGCATTTTACACATTTAAAAATAAGATTTACAGTTGTGGACTTTGAATGGTGTTCATTCTAATGAAAAGTGTAATCAAGATAATAACCGCTGACACCATCTTGAAAAGAAAAGTAATATACATTACCGTAGTAGGTATGATCGACTAGTCAAAAGTAGGCTACCTGTTAATGTTGGCACCGGTACAGGGCGGGGATGATTTGATACAGTTATTATTATTTTTATCATTATTGATCTCTTAACGACTTTTGCAAATTACTTTTTATTCTATACCGGATAAGTGCATTTTGTATGTTAAAGAGAAAATTTATATGAACCATCATTTGGAGGAAAGCATCTACATGACTTGAATTAAATTATATTTTGGAATTCATGACGAGATCATTCTTCAACCTTTGAAATACGGATATTATTTATCAAAATATAAAAAGGATCTACTAGTCTTAATGTCCAAAAAGAAGTTCACAACCATTCAAATGTGCTTTATAAATAGATGCGCCTTTCATTTATAAAACACTCTTTTACTCGTACAGTAAAACCTGTCTTAACGGCCATCTCTATTAAGAGGTCACCTGTCTATAAAGGTCACTTTTTAAATTTTCAATATCTATGTTTTCCTAGATAACAGACCTCTGTATAAATGTCACCTGCCTATAAAGGCCACTTTTGACTCTTCCCTTAGCTGATCTTAATAGACAAGTTTGACTGTACTTTTCTATGTAAATGTCAACATGAACCTCATATTATGAGAAAAACTAACAAGGTAGTATAAGTTAGACAATGTATGAACACGGAGCATTGTTATATAGTATCAATGCAAGTTTTATGCACACTGTTAGAGGTTTTCGATTATTGATATAATAAAATAGATTAATTATTATTTTCAAATTGCTTTAATATCTATGTTCTCAAATACTAGACCTATCAGTACTTTTATGCCCCCGGTCTTCTAGACAAAGGGGCACAGAGCGTTTGGGTTATCCGTCAGTCTGTCATTCCGACCGTTCCGCTTTCAGAAAACACTGATTTATCCCTTGACATACAATATCCGGATTTAGTATGTTTCTGAATGATCCCTTCCGGGAAATCTTGACGTGCAAAAGTTAAATATATAGTTATGAGGAAGTTTCACTGACACAAAGATATACGTAGATAATTGACATTTCATTTGTTTCATTAAATTTTCAAAGCAATGAACACGAATTAAAATCATTTGGCACTTTTAGAGGTATTGCCGTTATAGAAAATCAAAGAACAATAACTCGCGTGTACTGATTTAGTTACATTAAGCCTTGAAAGCTTATAAAGTAAAAGCTTATGCTCCAATTTTTAATATTGCAAAGCAAATGATACTTAGACTAACGCTTGATGGGACACCAATCCATCGTAAGTTAGTTTCTCAGCTTCAAACTGTGTATGCCATTCGATTTTATGAATTTGTCTTCCGTGTTGCTACTTGATTCTTTCCATTATTTCATCACTTGAAAATCGACGAACTTTTCATTTTGGGAATCCACTTACAAAACAATAATATATTAATCACTTTTGACCCAGAGTTACAGAAGAAAGGGAAAAGACGTCTGACTCAGCTGTATAACAAAAATGCAGACCCAACAAAAACAAACGAAAAAAGGGCCTACTCAATCACGATGCAATTGCGCTTTCGTACGAGGCAATGAAACAGATGCTGTCTTATTTTTCTATTTATTGTGTATTTCTGTATCATCAACAAATATGCACACAGCTTAATATATATTTTTTCTTCTTGTCAGAATTCAGCATTCTTGTTCGAGTTCGACGGCTACTTTTGATGTATAGAAATATACACATACTTTCCTTAATGATAATAAATTTCATGTAAGAAAGTTACATAGTAACCATTTGCAAGTAAAACAAAAATATTCTGCCTAAGCGGAAAAACGGAAAACCTTACTTTTTATTTATTACACGTTTGATTTTCTCTAGATCTCATTTTGAAGTTAACGTAAAACTTTCAAGAAGATTTCATTGACAGATTATTAACTTATTTTTTTTAACTTAATTTCAGTACAACGGAATACATAAGGATCATTACACACATTTAGAACAGGGGTGGGGGGATGGGGTAGGTGAGACAAAATTATTAGATTGAGACATAATAGTGATTATTATACCTTGTAGATTTGGCAGAGAAAATAGGCTGGTCAATGCTCAAGTGAAAAATACATGAACATAAATTAAAATTTACATATTCGCATACTTACTTACTTAACAAAAGAAAGAAGAAATCTAACTTAGAACTTCCATTTTCTTAGTGATACGCTACTCAAGCAAAATAGATATCACATACTAACAATGTAACAAAATTGGTAAAATCTTTTAACCTTATATTTCATATTTAATAAAGTAACACATAATAGACAAATTAATGCCTCTCATTCATAAACTACTTATAAAATAGTGAATGAACCACGTGGTGTGATGCACGATGTCAGCCATGGCGCCTTGATTACAAGTTAGACAGACAACTGGTTTTAGACAAAACAAGGCCGTATCTAGATTAAACAACAAAGAAAATATAGAAATTGTGACTTACCGATTGTTAATGAATTGTACTATACCTATCCTTATTGAGTAGAAGTAAAAATCAGCCAGATGTCAGGAGATGGAGAAAAAGGGAAAATTTGACGTCTGCAACACTAGCGCTACCCGTTGAAAAGGAATAACTATTGCTATTTATAGCTTTATACACTGATGCTACCCGTTATAAACGAGATCCCTGATACTAAGTAGACGTAAGACTTATCGTTCTTAGCTCAACATTTCATTTCGATAACGTGACTTATCACACATTGCATGTGATAAGTCTAATTAATCAGCGAATTAATTAGTAAGTGAACTAAATTGTTTAAACTACCTGATGAATGTGTATTTGTAAACAGTGGGTCACTGAAATAATTAGACCCTATAAGTAAAAGGAGTGTAGGATGATTGAATAAAAATAGAATATATTGAAAGAAAGTTTTTAATTAAGCTGTAGAAATAAAATACTGACTCGTTATACCTTAAGAAGAAAATCATATCTAATGTGAAGGAAATTTGGTTAAGAAAACTATTCATTATAATTTTTCAAAGGTGATGTTTATTCCTTCACTAATGTCATCGCGTATTCATTAAATGATTCCCAATCTACATGTACATGTGTATGAATTTGATCTGAAATTGATTAATTAAAAAAAAACCCTGCTACAGAAAAATAAATATGAAGGACGTACACAATGCAACATCTGAATACATTTAAAATTAATTTTTATACAATTTGTTTTAATCTGATCTTTGTTTGGCGGCTGAATCCGTAAGAAAGGAAAAAGAGGAGTTACCGGCTCAGTTATGTGGCAGAAGTCACCGTTGAGCTATACAATAGAAGAAAAAAGTAAAATATAAACCTTAACTGGAATCTGACCACTATATTGTTTGAAGAAAATGTAGGTATTGTGGTTAAATCGTCGCATACATTTAATGTCGATACTTTAAAGAAATAAATTTAAATATATATAATATCTCATGAGATGAAAGTTTTACGATATCTGAGATATTCCAGGGTGTCGAAGCTGAGAAGTAATGATAAAAATTAAATACATTTAAATAATGAAATGAATTAAATATTTTGATAAATTTAGTCAAGATATCAAACAAATAGGAATAGGAAAATCTCATTTCCCATCGGCTGTTTCCCTTCCAAGGTAGGTATATTTCTGAAAAAATATCCAACAATATTTAAAGGTTACTGACTACATATACAATATTAAGAGGCACAATTTTCATACTAATGACATTGTCAGTTTGTGGTGTGCTAACCCTTTAACTGTCCGCCTACAGCATCGGCCACTTTCAGTTGCAAATCTGTAATGTCAATATATCTGAGATATACATGAAATTTCCAGTCCCCATGTAACTTTATCAGTTCTGCGGGAATATTCAAACTGAATGCATAAGTACATGTGGCACCACCTCACCTAAATGAATAACCAGAGATGCATCGTATCCACATGCTGTAATGGGGTGCTTAAGTGCTCTTATAAAGAGTAAGGCATGTCAGTTTGCCTTCATGTATGTAACTAAAAAGAGGCATATCATCATGCACTATTGGTACATTTTTGTATACAGTCAAGGACAGATACAGCGCACAAGACAGACCCTTCTATACATGGAATGGGTATAGTTCAAACTTTTTCATGACCCTGAATGGTCCTTGTATCTCAAACTGATGTCACACAACCTTTATGTGTGTGTTTTACACATGAATAATTTAAGTGAAGTTTGCTAGAAAACTTCTTGACACTTTTAGGGAAAAGAGAGGATTTTCTTTAAAAAGTGAAAAACGCTACAAGCAATGCTACATACAATGCAACTTTAAAAGGGATTGAAAAATCTAAAACTGCATGTAAGGATAAAAGTATGCTTGGAGTGATAGGTAGTTTCCTCTTTGGTGGATCACCAGTCCCACGATTCACACCCTTTAATAGTGAAAGAACACTCGGCATATATTGATGATCTGTTCGACATTGTCCAGATTTCGTTCCTGAGCTCGCACAATATCTGGGAAATAAAAGAGGCAGATTGGTTAGACATCTGTCTCTGAAAGTCATACAAAGGGTGTAATATTAGTTCATTAAAACATAACAGCATTTCCCTAGACACAAGGATATAATCAACGTTGTCAAGTCTTGAGAGTCCATCTGTATATATCTGCACATACATTGTCATTTGAATATCTGTACATGTATATATCTGTACATACATTGTCACTTGATTATCTGTATATATCTGCACATACATTGTCATTTGATTATCTGTACATATCTGCACATACATTGTCACTTGATTATCTGTATATATCTGCACATACATTGTCACTTGATTATCTGTATATAACTGTGCATACATTGTCACTTGATTATCTGTATATATCTGCACATACATTGTCACTTGATTATCTGTATATATCTGCACATACATTGTCACTTGATTATCTGTATATATCTGTACATACATTGTCACTTGATTGTCTGTATATATCTGCACATACATTGTCACTTGATTATCTGTATATATCTGCACATACATTGTCACTTGATTATCTGTATATATCAGCACATACATTGTCACTCGATTATGTTTCCATAATAATTCCCATTTGCGAAAACGTAGTAACACGGTAAATAGATATGTGCCGTCTGTATTTCTGGATAATCAGTTCACCATTGTGCATACAGCCACTCTCCATTGTAGAAAGTAGCAGGCCCATTTGTACATGCATCACTTGACGCATTCAGAAACCGCGCAGATGATCCAAGCAAATTTACATTTATCAAATGCTCAAAGGTTACTGACTGCATTTAATATATTATTAAGAGTCACAATTTTTATAATAATGATTTATTGTCAGTATATGGAGTCCGGATAGTAATGGGGATAGCGCTTTTGTATGCGTTATAGCACAGACACGCAAATGTTCTATAAATCAACACGCTTTTTTGGCCGAAACACCTTGTTACGCTGGCGTGTTAAATATGATACATCATTTACACAGTGACATATTTCGCAAATGTACTTTTGCTTTCAATCGGAAAAAAGCCAAAGAGTCCCAATTATTCTGTATAAAACCAGCAGCACGTATCAGAGAGGGACATTTATAGTAAGTTTGGGCCTTGTGACTATAAGTAGGTGATCGGCAAAATAAAGAGTGCACTCTCGATAATAATTGCATGGATCCATCTCTATACAATAATAAGTAGATACAGTTTTGGACCAAAAATTACAAAAGTAAATGATTTTACAATGTTAAGACCTTTACATGATTGTAGCGATAAGTAACTCAGCTTTTTCGTACAGTAGAGTAACCGTGTACTGATTCACCATGTTTCTCATTTGCTGACATTTATAATGAACAAAAGTGATGGTTTCATGTTCAACCTTTCATTTTCCATTGCGTATTGATATAGCTTACAACACTTGTATAACTACTCATGTACAGGAAAAGACAGAGCAAATGCAAGGAAAATAAATTTTATTATATTCAATTCTTAACGCATAAGGGGGAAATCTTATCTCTATCTTTATTGTAGTATAAATTAAGCGGGAAATCGGTTACATGGTAGAATTCCACGGGATAAAACCTACTATATAGCCAGTGATTTATGGGGAAAATATTTTATATTCAACAGTTCGATGAGGAAGAGAAAATGGCTAGGGGAAATGTTACTATACAACACCGGTTTTCTCCAGTTTATGTTTATTCATTTTCTTTGCTTACAATTTGCTAGTTAAAAAAAGATATTTTTAAGTAAAACGAGATGTATGATGTAAAACAGATTGCGATGGAGGAATGATTATTTGTATTCAGTATGATTATCATTCATTCATATTTTTACAATAGAGCTATTTAATCTTAGGCATATATACATTCTTTTTTTTTTTTATTACCTTATTTTCAGGTTGAAGAAACACTGACGTTATGGATTCATTGGCAAAAACGGGCGTGTAACAGAGGCTGGCCTGATTGTGAGATGCCCTAAATGTATGTTGAAGAGATTGAGAAGGTTCGTGGGGGAAGAAAACACACCAATTTCACCTTCTCTCCTGACATTTATCATCACTCCTATAAGTAGGGGCAATCTTGGGGTGAGTTTTACTAAAGGTCAAACGTAGAAGTAAACGTTACTAAGAAATATTTGTCTTCTCCTCCCTACAGAGATCTAAAAGTAACGTATACCTTTTGCACCGTTTACCAATGTAATTACTTATGAACAATAGACTTGAAGAAAAATTCAATTGATGAACACATAAATTTAGTCGGACAATTGACGTCTACGTTTGACCTTACGACCTTTAGTAAAACTCACCCCTGATGCAGTGATTAAGCGTTAGACTTACGGCACAGATGACGATCCGTGTTCGATTCCCAAATTGCGCCACTCTATTTAAGAGGTCGATTACCACCTACTTCTATGTCGCAATATAACTGAGAAATTGGCGAAAGCTGATTAAAACCCAATCAATTAACCCTATGGCTAGGTATTGCAGAACTGTTTGAACTTCGACTTACTTTTGCAAATCTTTTACATTAAAAGGATCAAAATCCCTTCTAAACCTTTCTAAGAAATTGATGTATCTACTTCTGGTTAGTGCTTTATTTATTCTGTTGATAACGTTGCACTTCATTCATCTCTTAAAATTGTCCATACATATGTTTTTATCGATATATGACACTTGATTTTTGCCATTCGCCGTTACTATATAGCTGAAATTAAGACAATTTCGATGTAGATTCCAAGAAGCAGGAAATACTTCAATGAAAAATGAATATCTGTTACATGTAAACATACGTATAGTAAATCTATATATGATACACGGTCGTATTCAATCTTCTTACCTTCTTAAAATAAATATAAAACATATATACCTTCTAATTCTATGCACCAGATGTGCATTTCGACAACTTATGTCTCTTCGGTGATGCTCATGGCCGAATGGTTGGAACTCTCATATTATATAAATATTTTAAGAACAGTATTAAAACCAAAATAACCGAAAAAGTGAACCAAAGAATCAATCTAAGGACAGAGCTATGCATAAGGGAGATACTCCTTAGTTTTAGAGTGATTTGTATAAATTCATGACGGAAAATTTTAAGAATATATCTCATGTCAGTACAAAAGCACTGAAATGTAAACCGTCAGTACCAAAGCACTGAAAACTAGACTTATGATGCCCTCGGGAACTATCAGTCCACCAGCAGTGACACCGGCCTAGTGGTTGTTATAAATATAAAACATATATACCTTTTAATTTTGTGCACCAGATGCGCATTTCGACAACTTATGTCTCTTCAGTGATGCTCGGAGAAGAGAGAAGATAATTATGTGAAAGCGTTTTTATACTTTTATACACAACTTCACCCCTTTTAGAGTAAATAAATAAAGTAAATCGTAATACAATAGAGAATATACATAAATTAATACATATAGTAAGGGAATGAACCACAGAGCAATATATTCCCGTATTAGCAGTCTGAAAAGTGTGGCACCACATGCATATAGTTTTCGTTATTGATTATAATAAACGGGTTTACGAAATTAGCACTATGACTGAGAAAGTTTCAAAACATAACACGGCATAATCATAATCTAGACACCATCGTGGGTACTTCTTTTCACTCCTCCCTCTCGATCGTCGAAGTGTAGATTGGTATTTTAACACAAACATACTAAGCTTATCATCAAAATGTAAATAGATTAATCTCTTGTAAGAAACAATGCTTCAAAAACAGTCCTTGACGTATTAGTAAATAAGTTGGAACACGTATACGATAATTAAAATGTTCGTGGAAACCCTCATAGAAAACGTGAGTGGGCATGGGGCAAAAAACAAGAATGCAAGATAAACGATTTCAAAATAAAAATTATTCGATTATTCTAAAACGTTCTAAATATATAAAAATGAGTGGAGATTAGAATTTAGAATTACTAATCACAACCGAAATTCTTCATTATAATATATGTAAAACAGAGTAGCCGATAATTATATCATCGCACACACTTCTTCATTATAATATATGTAAATCTAGCAGACTAAACGATGATTATATCATCGCACACTTTTTCATGATAATATATGTAAATCTAACCATGTAATCGATAATTATATCATCGCACACTTTTTCATGATAATATATGTAAATCTAACCATGTAATCGATAATTATATCATCGCACACTTCTTCGTCGTGTACACCTACTGATCTGATTATTGTCATAGTTTCTGTCATATTCGGATGCATATCACGTGACAGTGCAAACTGTGTGTTAATACAGGGAGGAGAGAAAGTTAAATTCCCTAACTTCATCTTGATATATACTAGCTTGGTTTCAAGAAAATATGCTTTGAGTCATTCTTTATCCTTTGCATAGTAATTAGGAACAAATACGAGGTTATTATAAATACGTGCCACACTTTCGTTGGAACTTCAATTTAACATATTTGCCACTTAATGAAGATGAAAATTTCGAAATTTAAAATGTTCGCTCTTTGATATCGTGGCGTTTGCATTCTTGACTATATCTTCACCACTTACCTTAATATATGTGTTGAATACAGTCACTTTCACACCTACACAGAGTATTCACCTGATTCGACATTTTCTATTGGACGGAAGTAATCAAGATATCAAACAGGAGGTGCTCGCTCCTAGCATCTGGTCTCACAGCCTTTTAAGGGTTCAGTAGTAGATACACGTCTCATTACCTAACACTTGCAGCGTGTATTAACTAAATCAATATTATGTAAAATATCATTCATTAAGCATTGATTTTAAGTTATGATGATCAAGTAGACCAGAGACTTAACCAAAAAATGCATGTAACAAGTAGTAGATATCCGGATGGATTTTACTTCTCGGTGTTGAAGGTTTTGGAGGAAAAGGCAAAACTGTTTGGAAAAACTTAGATCAGTGAAAATCTATTAATTTTATTTTATTAATTTAATGTTATTTAATTTTTCTTGTTTATAAACTGATTTAAACACCATATGGTTGTAATGACCATATTGATAGTATTGGAAATCTTACAAGTCCTGGATGTCGGTCAGTAAGTGTTATGCGTTTGTTTGATAATACGCCAAGAAGACGTCGAAGTCATGGTAAACGAAAATATAATAGACCTGAGATTCATAACATCTCCTTCGATGGCCTTCTACCATTTATCAATCAAAGTTTAGGTCCTCATTATATTCGTACTAAGCTTTATTTGCTACCTTTACATAAATTACATGAGTTGTACGAATCCACGCGAAACTTACATTTTAACGAATCTGGCACTCCAGAATATCGACTCCAAGGTATTATTTTGGAGACCTCCAGTAACAGACTATTTCAAGCCGTTCATTCAGACAGTCCTGTAGACGGTCACGAGAAGCGTCCCTTTCTTAAATTATTTTTTGCAAATAGGGGAATTGACGCACTTAATTTAAGTAATATTTTAAATCATAAGTCTGTTAAAGATAATATTCCTCCGTACTTCAAAATGAGGGAATCGCCTTGTATTTCCTATAAATATACACCAAGAGTTGCTTCCAAAATCTTTAATCTTTTTATAAACAAACTTTGAAATGTGTAGACCTGAAAGACTTTTGTATCCCTAGTGTTCTTGTTCCTCTTCTGAGTTTAAATATAATCCATGTGGTCATGTTGTGACAGGAGATCTCCATATTTTTCGCAATGAAAAACCTAGAGATCTTTTAAGTTAAAGGCCCGAAATATAGAGAGCCACAGTCATTTGTATGAATTTATGTAAAGAGTATGCCAGACGTTGGACTAAAAGAGAAAATGTTGAATTAGACACTCTGTTTGAATGGCTGAAGTCGATCAGAAGTCTGCTAAAGAAAAGAGTACAAATCAAACTTATTGATCCTGATATTCACAACTCGAAGTCGAAGAAAAACGACAATACATAGGTAAATAAAAAAGTAGCAATCAGGAACCTCTGTCAAAACTTGGTGGGATCAGGTGCCATGGAGGAGTAAGCATCCCCTGCCGACCGGTCACACCCGTCGTGATGCCATAAGTATAAGCGAAAAAGTATTATTTGCTGTCACAGAATTAGGAAACGGCACAGCCGTAGTCAAAATAGGTATATGTCATAAGCAGTAAGAATATATTGTATGTATGTATGTATCAAAGTTTTTGTTATTTATAGATAGTACATCATCAATATATCTGAATGTCAAATTAAAGGACAATGCCAATTGCTTCTTATCTTGACTTACAAGACTTTGTATGAAGTCAATTTCGTACGACGAAAGGAACAAATCGGCTAGCAAAGGAGCACAGTTAGTCCCCATAGGGATTCCGATAGTTTGTTGGAAGACCTGGTCACCGAACACAACATATATATTGTCAATCAGAAAGTCTAGCATGTTTTAATGTCATTTTCAATGTACTTATATTTAGATTCAGAATGGTTTTTTACAAAATATGTATCTGGATATCCTAAAACAATAAATTTATATCTGCGTGAACCATTTTTGGTGAAAAAACAGTTATCAATAACTCTAAAGAGCCAGTTTTTCAACTTTACATGAGGTATGGTGGTATAAAGTGTAGAAAAATCATAAGTCTTAATGCATTTAATAGTTGTCAGGTTTTGAGATTTTAAGTTTTCTAATAATTCTTTGAAGTTTTTTAGGATCCAAAACTGATTAACACCACTTCGAGAGTAAATCACATCGTAGTACAGAAGAGCTAGGTCATCATTCAACGCCTGGTAATCCAACTTATACAGTTACAAATCTGTCTCCTTCAGATATATTGGATAATCTCAATTCAGTTCTCAGTTCATTCAGTATTACTACAAATGAATCTGATATCGAGCTACCATACCTTTTTTGGATTCCAAAGATGCATAAAACTCCATATAAGCATCGCCTCATAGCTGGATCTTCCAAGTGTTCCACCAAGCCTCTTTCCATGTTACTCACCAAAATTCTAACAGAAATCAAATATGGTCTTCAGAAATACTGCTCTACTGCTTACTCGAGAAGCGGAATCAATCAGATGTGGATCCTAAAGAATTCCGAGGAACTTCTAGAGCATTTAAAATCTCCTATTTTCAATATTGTCACTAGCTTCAAATTTTTTTGACTTTTCGACTCTTTATACAACCATTCCTCATCAAAAACTAAAGAACAGGGCCCAGTTGTTCGAAACTTTAACCAATGGTTAAGCTAACCGGCGGTTAAGGTTTGAGAGAGAATTACTTTAATTTATAGGATTTCTGTACAAAAATGTAAATTACTTTACAAAACTTGTGTCATATGCTACAAATCAGTACACAGACTATGACTTTTTGACTATACTTAATTTGAAATAATACCTGTATACATGTATATACAGATATTTGTTCACCTGCGTCTCCGATACCGGAATTTCAGGCAGGCAGCATTTCTTGCCTTGCATGGGAAATTTGACTTCGTGTTCCTGTCTCCTTAGTATGTTCATACGTGTATATTTATGTATTTACCTCCTCGATTTGAAAGGTTGTTGCAGGACTTTTGCGACGGGTGTTACATGCAACCAGGGGATGCTTACTCCTCCCGGTCACCTGGTCTCACCTCGCTTTTATTGGGGTTCGCATTGTCTGAATATGACACTAAACACGATATTGTGTTTTATTTTATTCCATGGACTATGAGATGTGGTTTACCCTTCGGTACTTCGTTTTTTAATCATAACTCAAACGAGATCCTTGATATTATATAAGTATTCTAATTTGGAAGGGTCACGTTCCAGTAAATTTCATACATTAATCACTTCTATCTATTTCACCTCTGAATATACGTATATAAGCTTGAATCGAGTTGCAATCCATGACGCCATTAAGAGTATTGTACTACCGTTTATTTAGGGTCAGTGATGAGGCTACTCCCATCTGATATTTCAGCGCTTTATATAGAGTAGAAAAATTGGGGAAATATGCTCTATTTCACATATAGAAATCATATATGTCCGAACAGGTTACAAAAATGTAAACGTGTTTTTTTTTTCTTTTCTTTCATTTATACTTATACTTAATATATGAACATAATAACAGTATGGTGCAGTCCTAATATAATATTATGTTAACGTCACGTTGATGTTAAGTTCGCTATTATCATGCATTCAGGACTGCTGAATTTACACCTTTGCATTTACGCAAATTTCCACGTGAACTTCAAATGAAGATGACCTGATATGGTATATATGGAGTCAGTAAATTCGATATGAGACGATTGCGACCTATGTCTTACCGTTGGCACACACACACACACACACATACACACACACACAGATATACACAAATGTGCAAAAACATTCTCCCGACAACCGGTTTATCAAATAGATACTCAAACGATGAGGGGATTACACTACAAGAGTTTTTTTTTCACAAAACAGCAAAGCTCGCCATGTGTTTGCCTCTGAAGTAAAGAATGGCATTGTGTTCTGAGGTCTAGGTCGGGTGGTCAAAAGAATTGATAAGCAAACCGTATTAACATACACAAATGTTTCAATATCTTACACTGTCTTGTACAAAATACAACAAAAGTTTTATTATTTAAGAAAAAAGAGGAGTTACTGGCTCAGTTATGTGGCAGAAGTCACCATGGAGCTATACAATACATGAATATAAATAGTATACTAGAACATATAACACATTACAAAAATATTTGATTGTAGTGCAATTACGATACCGACTTAGGACGGTCATTTAATTTGACAAAAGCCAAACAAATGGTGTGGTTAACCGGTTTACGGGCCCACCTTCCCACTCACCGTCACAGCAGAACAATCAAACGACGTACATTTAAAAATTTATAAATAATCCTCCATGTAAAGAACAAGGGTCAACAACTAATGAATAATAGCTAGCTCTTACTGTAAGAATTTCAGTTAGTTCTTAATGTAAGAATTATGCATGTGAAGGATGAACACCTCCCATGTTATATTTGTAAAGATGTGATGATTACACTATGGTATGTACGTCCATCTTGTTCTTTTCTGCTGTACTTTATTCCCTTTCACTTACTGTACTTTATTCCCTTTCACTCACTGTACTTTCAGACTGACTAAAATGAAATGGAATATATGTATATTTGTATGTTGAATTTGTGAAGTCTTGCTTTGCTTAACTTCACAAAACACAGTATTACCTAGACTTTTTGAGGCATTGTATCGACTTATAACAACATAATTTTATGATCTGAATAATGGTTCTAATCAAATTATTAAGTGTTCCGCCATATACTGTTATATTTCTATAGGGGACGTACTTTCCACCAAAAGCGGCATCGACCCTTTAGTAATAATAAAAAGTGCCCCCCCCCCCACACACACACAGACACATACACATGATCTGATCTTTCAGACATACTGAGAATACTGCTGATGCGATACATGATCACATTTTTCTGTATCAATGATTTCATTATGGCAGACTAACATGTTGACATGGAAGGCACAAAGAATGATTATTGACATTATGGATCCATCTTTAAATAGCAAAGAAATAATACTGTGCAAAACAAATTGCAAAAAAAAAATGAAATGATTTTTAAGGATTTTAAGTGTTATCAAAGTAAGTTGACCAGTCATTCGTCATTTGATCGTAATGTAAGCCATACATGAAGTTTAACTTCAAAATTGCGAATGAAGATATGAGATAGGATACAGTCAAACCAGCATAAAATAAGGCTTCAAAATATTTAAAGGAAAAATTAGGTCAACACAGGTAATAAAAAGTTTTTGCATTAATATTTAAGGTGTAGAAAACCTCCAAGTTATTAAATGTCGTCTACAGAATGTGCCCACAAATAAATGTCGTCTACAGAATGTGCCCACATTTTTTGTGCCACATAAATTCATTGAACAACTAGAACTCTCCGAGGTGAAATCGACGAGGTAGTTGCTACGCTTCCAGTAATAACAAAGACATGTAGAAAATATGGTTATGAATCCTTTCATCAAACAATGCTTTTCAGGAGAAATATACATTATTTTCTTAAGCCGAATGTTACAAGTTGTGTTGGTGACCCAAATTCTTGCATTTAAAGTTCAAACGTACGGCAACATCGTTAAAATGACGTACTATAGCAACAACAGTCCTCGTGTGGTATTCAACTAATAACAAAACTCTTGTTTTGAATTTCCGTGCGCTTTGAGGAGCATTTTCTTGATTTTTAAATACTAACTGTCATGTGCATAACTCAAAAATTTAAATTAATTTCAGCATGCTCTAAACACAATGTTTTCGTCGTGATCATATAAACTGACCGTGTTACCTTTTTACCAATACCGGATTCGACAATTTATATTTTATCTGATGTTACAACTTTCTCCAGGAACTTTGTGAAGGGTGTTTTTATTCAAGCAGATGATGCTCACTTCTCCGGTATACATTGTCTCGCCTCATTTTCAAAATCGGGGTTCGCATCGTCTTGATGTGAAAACATATACCATATCGTCTGTTTATCTTACTTCAGAAGTTTGAGATTGGATTAACCAAATTACTACAACGTGTTTACTTTAAGGACATTTCTACGAAGTTTAGTCCTGAACGCCTTCAGCAACAACCATAACATTGATAATACCGTGAAATCAGATAAATGTTTGTTTTGTCAGTGACAGTTATTAAATGTACATGCAAGCATCTGCCAGAAAATATTTTTCAAACTATCTTTGTCAGTACAATAACAATAAGCGCCTTAATTGTTTCGGAGTTACGCAGTGCGGAGTTATAATTATGTTAGGTAATATACAACGAAACATAATGTTATGTAATCGATTAGCAAACAAAGAAATCACTTTTCTATAACTATAACGACGTCGACAGTTGTGACCTATCTGCACTTACAAATACAATGCAATGCAAAAATCGCATAATTTTTTATATCCAGTCAGATTCGCCACAAGACAATCAACACAAAGGCAATTAAATGATCGTATTTGTTTTCCTAATTTTATAACGATTATGGGAATGATTTACTGTTGTAGAATGGGGTTACCATTATGATGTCACAAAATGTGATTAGAAGTGCTGTCATAGAATTTCTCCGCCAGAAATACATGTATCACGTTTCAAATAATCTTAAATTCAATTACATAACCGACACGAGACGACATATGATATCAACAGTTGGTAAACTGAAAGGCGGAAGTGAACATTATTAGATGGAAATACGTATTATCACACGACGATGATATCAGACGCCTTGGGGAATTCAAAACTATTAAATTGTGAATAATGCATTTACACATTTATACGCCTTGACATACACGTTAACAGGAAGGGAAAACAGTGAAGATTTTAATTGTGACATTTTACTATTTTACGAGATTCAATTTATCACTATCTACTTCCATTCTCGGCTGTAGTTTTGTGGTATCTTACAGAGATTCAATTCATTACTATCTACTTCCATTCTCGGCTGTAGTTTTCTGGTATCTTACAGAGATTCAATTCATTACTATCTACTTCCATTTTCGGCTGTAGTTTTGTGGTATCTTACAGAGATTCAATTCATTACTATCTAATTCCATTCTCGGCTGTCGTTTTGTGGTATCTTACAGAGATTCAATTCATTACTATCTATTTCCATTCTCGGCTGTAGTTTTGTGGTATCTTACAGAGATTCAATTCATTACTATCTATTTCCATTCTCGGTTGTAGTTTTGTGGTATCTCACAGAGATTCAATTCATTACTATCTACTTCCATTCTCGGCTGTAGTTTTGTGGTATCTTACAGAGATTCAATTCATTACTATTTACTTCCATTCTCGGCTGTAGTTTTGTGGTATCTTACAGAGATTCAATTCATTACTATCTATTTCCATTCTCGGCTGTAGTTTTGTGGTATCTTACAGAGATTGAATTTATCACTATCTACTTCCATTCTCGGTTGTAGTGTTGTGGTATCTTACAGAGATTCAATTCATTACTATCTACTTCCATTCTCGGCTGCAGTTTTCTGGTATCTTACAGAGATTCAATTCATTGCTATCTATTTCCATTCTCGGTTGTAGTTTTGTGGTATCTTACAGAGATTCAATTCATTACTATTTACTTCCATTTTCGGCTGTAGTTTTGTGGTATCATACAGAGATTCAATATATTACTATCTACTTCCATTCTCGGCTGCAGTTTTCTGGTATCTTACAGAGATTCAATTCATTACTATCTACTTCCATTCTCGGCTGTAGTTTTGTGGTATCTTACAGAGATTCAATTCATTACTATCTATTTCCATTCTCGGCTGTAGTTTTGTGGTATCTTACAGAGATTCAATTCATTACTATCTATTTCCATTCTCGGCTGTAGTTTTGTGGTATCTTACAGAGATTCAATTCATTACTATCTACTTCCATTCTCGGCTGTAGTTTTGTGGTATCTTACAGAGATTCAATTCATTACTATCTACTTCCATTCTCGGCTGTAGTTTTGTGGTATCTTACAGAGATTCAATTCATTGCTATCTATTTCCATTCTCGGCTGTAGTTTTGTGGTATCTTACAGAGATTCAATTCATTACTATCTATTTCCATTCTCGGCTGTAGTTTTGTGGTATCTTACAGAGATTCAATTCATTACTATCTATTTCCATTCTCGGTTGTAGTTTTCTGGTATCTTACAGAGATTCAATTCATTACTATCTATTTCCATTCTCGGCTGTAGTTTTGTGGTATCTTACAGAGATTCAATTCATTACTATCTATTTCCATTCTCGGTTGTAGTTTTCTGGTATCTTACAGAGATTCAATTCATTACTATCTATTTCCATTCTCGGCTGTAGTCTTGTGGTATCTTACAGAGATTCAATTCATTAATATCTACTTCCATTCTCGGTTGTAGTTTTTGAATTATGTGATGTTCTTTACATCATTAGTAATTACATTAACGGTAATATCTCATAAGTAATTACATTAACGGTAATATATCATTAGTAGTTACATTAACGGTAATGTATCATTAGTAGTTACATTAACGGTAATATATCATTAATAGTTACATTAACGGTAATATATCATTAGTAGTTATATTAACGGTAATGTATCATTAGTAGTTACATAAACGGTAATATATCATTAGTAGTTACATTAACGGTAATGTCTCATTAGTAGTTACATTAACGGTAATGTATCATTAGTAGTTACATTAACGGTAATATATCATTAATAGTTACATTAACGGTAATATATCATTAGTAGTTATATTAACGGTAATGTATCATTAGTAGTTACATAAACGGTAATATATCATTAGTAGTTACATTAACGGTAATGTCTCATTAGTAGTTACATTAACGGTAATATCTCATTAGTAGTTACATTAACGGTAATATCTCATTAGTAGTTACATTAACGGTAATGTATCATTAGTAGTAACATTAACGGTAATGTATCATTAGTAGTTACATTAACGGTAATATCTCATTAGTAGTTACATTAACGGTAATGTATCATTAGTAGTTACATTAACGGTAATGTCTCATTAGTAGTTACATTAACGGTAATATCTCATTAGTAGTTACATTAACGGTAATATCTCATTAGTAGTTACATTAACGGTAATGTATCATTAGTAGTAACATTAACGGTAATATCTCATTAGTAGTAACATTAACGGTAATGTATCATTAGTAGTTACATTAACGGTAATGTATCATTAGTAGTTACATTAACGGTAATGTATCATTAGTAGTTACATTAACGGTAATATCTCATTAGTAGTTACATTAACGGTAATGTATCATTAGTAGTTACATTAACGGTAATGTATCATTAGTAGTTACATTAACGGTAATATATCATTAGTAGTTACATTAACGGTAATGTATCATTAGTAGTTACATTAACGGTAATATCTCATTAGTAGTTATATTAACGGTAATGTATCATTAGTAGTTACATTAACGGTAATATCTCATTAGTAGTTACATTAACGGTAGTGTATCATTAGTAGTTACATTAACGGTAATGTATCATTAGTAGTTACATTAACGGTAATGTCTCATTAGTAGTTACATTAACGGTAATGTATCATTAGTAGTTACATTAACGGTAATGTATCATTAGTAGTTACATTAACGGTAATATCTCATTAGTAGTTACATTAACGGTAATGTATCATTAGTAGTTACATTAACGGTAATATCTCATTAGTAGTTACATTAACGGTAATGTATCATTAGTAGTTACATTAACGGTAATGTATCATTAGTAGTTACATTAACGGTAATATATCATTAGTAGTTATATTAACGGTAATGTATCATTAGTAGTTACATTAACGGTAATATATCATTAGTAGTTACATTAACGGTAATGTATCATTAGTAGTTACATTAACGGTAATGTCTCATTAGTAGTTACATTAACGGTAATGTATCATTAGTAGTTACATTAACGGTAATGTATCATTACTAGTTACATTAACGGTAATGTATCATTAGTAGTTACATTAACGGTAATGTATCATTAGTAGTTACATTAACGGTAATGTATCATTAGTAGTTACATTAACGGTAATGTATCATTAGTAGTTACATTAACGGTAATATATCATTAGTAGTTACATTAACGGTAATATATCATTAGTAGTTACATTAACGGTAATGAATCATTAGTAGTTACATTAACGGTAATATATCATTAGTAGTTACATTAACGGTAATGTATCATTAGTAGTTACATTAACGGTAATATATCATTAGTAGTTACATTAACGGTAATATATCATTAGTAGTTACATTAACGGTAATGTATCATTAGTAGTTACATTAACGGTAATATATCATTAGTAGTTACATTAACGGTAGTGTATCATTAGTAGTTACATTAACGGTAATATATCATTAGTAGTTATATTAACGGTAATGTATCGGTAATATATTAATAGTAGTTACATTAACGGTAGTATATCATTAGTAGTTACATTAACAGTAGTATATCATTAGTAGTTACATTAACGGTAATATCTCATTAGTAGTTACATTAACGGTAATGTATAATTAGTAGTTACATTAACGGTAATATATCATTAGTAGTTACATTAACGGTAATATATCATTAGTAGTTACATTAACGGTAATGTATCATTAGTAGTTACATTAACGGTAATATCTCATTAGTAGTTACATTAACGGTAATATATCATTAGTAGTTACATTAACGGTAATATATCATTAGTAGTTACATTAACGGTAATATCTCATTAGTAGTTACATTAACGGTAATATATCATTCGAACACGTCTCCGGTTATATATCTCTAAAGACGACGTAGCTCATTTGTAGGAGTGTTTGGGTTGCAACCAATTGGTCCTGAACCCAATTCCCGGCAGCAGCCTTTCGGGTGAGAGAGTGTGAAACAGCTCAGTATATTTGGCACGTACAATAAATACTCCATGCTACTTTGCATGGGCTCATTGCATTGGACGAACTGACAAATCTTTACACCATGCGGGTACCGCCATCATATTGGTGAAATAATCTTGTAGTGTTATAAAACAATGACTAGATAACAAACACATTTTTTGATTTAAAAAAAGTGTTAAAGCAATTCTAATATCAGTGATACGATTGTAAATAAAATGAATAAAATTATCTTACAGGAAAGATAAATAAAAGTTCTTTCATTTATTGATCTGTACTAAAATACTGGTATAGAGAAGAAAACACAAAAGATGCTACAGAGCTGGTATAGAGAAGAAAACACAAAAGATGCTACAGAGCTGGTATAGAGAAGAAAACACAAAAGATGCTACAAAGCTGGTATAGAGAAGAAAACACAAAAGATGCTACAGAGCTGGTATAGAGAAGAAAACACAAAAGATGCTACAGAGCTGGTATAGAGAAGAAAACACAAAAGATGCTACAGAGCTGGTATAGAGAAGAAAACACAAAAGATGCTACAAAGCTGGTATAGAGAAGAAAACACAAAAGATGCTACAGAGCTGGTATAGAGAAGAAAACACAAAAGATGCTACAGAGCTGGTATAGTGAAGAAAACACAAAAGATGCTACAGAGCTGGTATAGAGAAGAAAACACAAAAGATGCTACAGAGCTGGTATAGAGAAGAAAACACAAAAGATGCTACAGAGCTGGTATAGAGAAGAAAACACAAAAGATGCTACAGAGCTGCATGACAAGATCCTGCACGGACAAACAAGATATGTACTACGATACTCAAATAAATTCACAAGATGACATTATATAATAAATATGTATAAGAATATAGTAATTAGTACAATAGGTGATAAATTAGATTTTCATAAACAAAGTTGATATTCATTAATACACATATATAATAATATCATAGGTAATATTTATCATACATAGCATAAGTATTGTGAAATAAAGATTAATTGTACTCACTCCTATGGAATACATGTGATTAAATTTTCATAATTATAATAAATAATGATTAATAAAAATATTATAATAATACAATGTTTACCCTATCACTATACAAGTTGCCTTACATAGTTTCCCTCATTTTCAAGAGTTGTTTCCTTAAATTAATCAACCTCAACATAACATCATAGTTAGGTATTTGGCTTCTTACCTAGAGGTCGCGGATTCGAGTCCAGCCGGTCGCTCCTCGGTGTTCTGTCTTTTGGATGAGGCAGCAACGACCGAGGTTCTCGGTCACGATACACATATCAAAAAGCTATGTTCCACGACAACATCTGCAAATTTTCTTCAATTCGGACCTGAATTTTAAATCCAAAAATGCATACACAAAAGGATTCGATATATTATTTATTATATACATACGGTATACAAACAACATGGCAGCTCGCCCAGTATCACTGAATTCCTCCCAAAACCTTGGATTCAGTGCCTCCACCAGCATAATTATAACTTTAGGTATGTAACACGCCAGAAATATGACTGTTATGAGCATAAACATCAGAGTAAATTTATGGCGTATGTTTCGGTTTATTTTTTCATGCTGATCCACTGATACGTTCTGATCGTTGCTGTATTTTGCGTCGACATATTTGGCTTTTATGTCAGGAGTTTTTGAGTAACTAACGTTTTTGATTTCCAGTTTGGCGTCGTTAGTATCAGTATGATGTTTCTCTATCGAGGATGTTTTGGTCGATATTGATGATTCCTCCGACGGTTTAGGAGAGGTTTTAGTATACTTCAAATGTAAGAAAATGGTTCGACCGATTTTTATATACAGTCCTATCAAAGAGCCAATCGTCGATATTGCAATAATTCCTATGACGGCACCGTAAACAACTGATCCAGTCTTATTTTTGCTTTTAATTTTACTACATCTTGTACCAATAACGCTGCCATCAGCATTAGGAAAAGGTACTGATCCGTAAAAAACCGTCGTAGGAACAGCGCACACAACCGCTATTACAAAGACACAGCCTAATGCAATGCGATTCAGTTTCAAATCCATTTGCTTTCCTACCGGCTTCACTACCTTCAAATAACGTTGAACGGCAATAATCAGCAGGGTTAATATTGACATGAATGTTGTGAAAGCGGCAAAAAACCACCATGTTTTACAAAGATGTGTATTGTAAAACGTCGCTTGCATATTGTTCAGTGCTACCCCAAAAGATCCACACACTGAAGAAGCTAGTAAGTCAGTGACAGCGAGGTATGGAACAAAATATCTGTCTCCTAACATACCAGAAAATTTAAACTTGTAAATGTATAACACAACAGAGTTTCCACTTATTCCCAGTATAATATACAGGATTAGAATAACGTTGTTTGGTATCAGCAAATCGGCTAGATCTTCATTCCATTCAGAAACTCGATCAATGTTAGACACGTTAGTAGACATGGCGAGGTAATAGAAGTAAAATATACGAAAGAACAACTAAGCTAGAGTTTATAATGCATCCACACAAGTCATATTCAAACTGGTGTTTCTTCCTTAAGTCAACATCTCTTCCTTTGTGCTACAGGTAAATATGTTTATTTTACCTTAAAACCCGGAAGTGAAAATTTTTGGCAATAGCTTAGAGCAGATTGATAAATATACAGGTTTCTTTAACCTGCTATATCGAAGGGAGTTTTCGAAAGTAATATATTTGGTGCGTGATTCAAAGTTGTTTAATTCAACATTGTTCATAACCTTGGAACTTTAGTGGTAAAGCCAGGTGTGCAGAAGCAGTAAGTGTAACCGGTTTGGCTAGCCACACCCGTCATGGATGCCCAAAACATTTAAGTATTTCAACACGGTATGCGTGAGATAGGAGTGGAATAACACTGTTTTGTCATGCATTATCAGAACAATGATATAGAAACAATGAAGTAATTAATACGAATACAAAACTTTTATCTTTTAAAAACTTTTATCTTTTTTATCGTAAAATGTGATTTCAGATTTTCGTAAGATTTCATAATAGTTCGAAGCTGCACGTTTACCTACATCTAACATATGTATAAGATATTCGTAAAATACAGAACATAATAAATCCTGATTCAGCTTGTGGATTTATTTAAAATAGGCAGTCCACCTGAATTTTTACATCATATATAAAGTTATGCTTGACAGAGCATAATGAAAAAGGAAGGTAATTTTCTGTTCATGATGTAACTTTGATGACCGATAAACACGTGTAATAGCACATATATTCCGCAATGTAACATGCCATTGGGAAGAAACATAGCCATGATGTGTATGGCGATGGAGCTGGTTTATGTCTATTTACAATGTTGTGAACGATTCATTAAACTGATTCACAGAGATGCAGGTATAGCATGTCGTTTGTCCAGTTGTTTGACGAGAGTCGTTTTCATTTCATAGTTGAACAATGTCTTTTTTTTTTTTCATTTTTATTATTTTTTTAACTGCGAAAAATTTCTCGCGAAAATAAAGATACTGATACAGAATCGCGAAGTTTGATATTCGCGAAAATTTCCGGTTATGTGGTTCGATTGTTGAACACGAAATCGATTTAAGACAGATAATTGATAGAGGTGCTTCATATGTCTGCATTAGATAATCCACAGGAAGGAGATTTCTGTAATTGCACCCCTCTCTCTTATTGATAGAAAATTTAATAAGAGATTTCATTTTTGTTTATTGTAAAAGTGACCAACCATCCGTAACTTGATTACAAAACTACAACTTACAAGATGGGATCCCCACTTTCTAAAACAGTTTGCCCTGCGTCTACACAGAGGTGAAAGTAGTACACGAGAGAACATCGATTCCGTACGTTACGTATGTGAACACTGTATTTTATACAGGTGAGTATAGGCAAACTTAAAGGGTAAGGTCAGTCAAAAACTTAAAGTACATAAATCGAAAGACATACATCAAATATGCACAAAATAGCATGTTGCATTGAAACACAACCCCACCCTATAAAGATAAAGAGACCTGACCTATCGTAATTACATCTTTAAATCCGGCGCGGCCATACTCTGCTCTGCGTGAGGTGATAACTACGGTCAAGATAAGTCGCGAACATAAACACACAGTTTTCTGATTTCATACCTAATCTCGGACGGTAAATCACTGTCATTATGTCAGAAAACGATATTTTAGAATTAGATGCATATGCATTCGAACCAAAATATTCAGTGGTAGTACTATAGAATCTCCCACATGACAAGGAAGAATCAGAATCAGGTGTAAATCATTCACAATTAGCAGTATCAGAATGGTGCTCTTGTGAAAATTGTTAAACAATGGGTACACCAGAGGAGCGCTTTTGCTGTGCAGCATGCGAGTATGTTCAACCAAATATGGAAGATAATACGTGCATCACAGAGCATCCTTCGTTTGATTTAATTGTATGTAGTCACGATGTGCTTGCTGTGACTTTCATCTAATTCATGATATACATGTATAAACGACTAAAGGGTCGAGCTCCGGATCAACTGTCTAACAGGTAAGTGTTAGAGAAATAATACGTTAACTTTCTCATTTACTAAACATTACTTGACACGGTCTATTATGGAAAATTATACTACATGTTGAATATAAAACATAGATTCATGATATAATGATGATACGAATTTCAACAATCTGATTAAAACCATATCTTTATTCCGCCTCCCTATTTGTCCTATTGCACTGCATATAGCATATAAATGCTTCAGTTATATTTGTCTAAATTCACAGGCAGTCCTTTTATTAGTACATTTAAAAGCTTGACAGGAAGGCATTTTCAATAAAACATTAAAATATATGTCAACAACATCTAAGAACTTTGCTTGTATTGATTACATTATAGGCGTCCGCCGTGTTACCGTAACACAGAATGGAAACCGTAGTTCTGATATCAGAACCATTTGGTATACATCTGGAGGCTACGAAACATAACCACCTCTTTATCTTCCGAGAGGTCAAGATGGCTGCGCGGACGTAATATTAAAAAACGTGATAAAAGAATGCATTATTTGATCTTTACAAAGGGATTCTTAATTAATTGAATTGTGGTATAGTGTTTGTGTACGCATCAGTTTCAAAATACATCCGGATGTTCAGTTGTCTGACCTTACCCTTTAATGGAACATTCAAAGCCGATCAAGAGTACACAAAAAGGTCCCATACATGTAACTATGTATATACATAGGTATTGATAATTGAAATATACGATATATGTTACATTTGAATTGTCAAACTCTACCTATGTAAGTAAATGTGTTTGTGGTCGGATCGTCAAACTCTACCAAAGCAAGTAAATGCGTTTGTAGTGAAAAAATATGCACTAGTTCGTGCATCAATTTTGGCATGTAGGAAGTATTTTCCATTATGAATTACGCACCCACTCTCAAAACCAAACAAGTGAACATTTTAAGAAGTCCGCTACTTCATTGTAAAAAATATATGAATTTCTATATACTATTGTGTTTTTCGGGTTTGTATCGTTAATAATAATGTTTTAGCATATTCACCAAGTTTTTGTGTTGCGCAGACTTCCTGTTGTGTTATTACGTGTTAGTCCACCTAATTCACTACTGTTCATATAAAGAATTTATTAAACCTCATATATGTTCATTATCTAATCTTTTAATTACTTTTAGTTTTAAATCGAAAAGGTTCTGCAGGAAAACTTTTCATTATTATTGCCGTTGGGTTTTGTTTTGTTTTGGAGGGTTTTTTTTCGGTATTGATAAAGAAAGGGTTTGGAATACAAACTCTTGACTTGATGCTCTTTATTTCTAATCGACTTATTACGACAAACTCATTGAATTTTGTAACTAAACATAAGAATTAATAAGAAGATACTGGGAATTCGACTGGTTCAGAATAAATTTATTATGACTTGAAATCTTGAAAATTAAAATGTGCCATTAACAATGGATTACAATAAAACTATTGACGTCGAATATCCCTATATTTGTCAAAGTCACACCTAAGTCACACCTGAGAACAAGAGTAAGTCAAACTGTTCGCGAGGAACACAATACAATGAGATTAAGCGTGACAAAAATACAAAACACAATATTACGTCACTGCGGCACTAACAACAATATACTACAATGCACATTCAAGTATCATGTGGAAAATCAGATTCAAGCAATTTTGCGATGTTCTGTTGTAATTTGTCCACACGCTGTGCGCTTAAAATTTGTATTCTTGTACGCAAATGTTACATTTCCGTGGGCTACGACATCTGTTGATGGACATCGGTCAAGTCTCAACATATGTAAACACTGGCTATTTCCTACGTCATCTCGCGGTGTGCTGAAATGAAATCAATTATACATTACAGTCATATTGCAGTTTATTGCATTTCGTGGTGACATCTATACCAATACTGGTTTTGCAGGCATAGATATTTGCTGTTTCCATGTACGAAAGGTATGTAACCAAACATATGTATACTTGTACATTAATATTTATTAATTCGTTTATTTATTTATTTGATTAATGAATTAATTATTCACGGAATTTTGATAGAAAAAAAACTAAGCGAATAGAGTACATGGTACATGTAACCATGCATAAAGTATTATTCATTCATTCATTCATTCATTCATTCATTTATGCAACTCTTAAAACATTATGTGTTAATAAAGGAGACCAGATTCAGAATATTTAATAAAAATGAAAATGTTAACTCGTCTAACTTCAAATATTAATTTTTATAACAAAAGAACCGCCATTACCGGGTCCGATTTCTTACTATTATGCGGTCTCAAATTGAATGAGACGATAAACACCGAGGATTCGTCTCACGGTAAAATTTGGCGCGTAAATGACCTCTTACGGTTTGGGATGGGTTTATTACACAGGTGGAAATTTCTGTGAAATACATGAGGCAGGTGTCGCCACCATATGGGTGAAATAGTCTTGACATAACCTGAATTTAACATCAAACAAACAAACGTGGCAATGCAAAAACAAATCTTAGTAGTTGTAATACGACACGTTATCAGTGATGTATCAGAATATTAATAACTGGAGGGACGCAATTTACAGCTCTCAATTAAAATGCATAAAACGCATAATAATAATAATAATAATAATAATAATAATAATAATAATAATAATAATAGTTCATATTTTGGTGTAATTACTAAGCTTAAAATGAGGATTTGACGCACAAGCCTACTTGTGCCTACTTTCTATTTTTTTTTAAATGAGGACTGTCTTGTTTACGCTCCCTGATTTCCTTTAATGCGATTGTTTTATGTCACTATAACTAAAAGTACACTCAACTGTTTTGACATCAAATACATTCATAGTCGACCAATCTTAATGTCAAACTATCAAATTACGACATTCTGATGTGTACCATACTAGAGCTATCCTAACGGGACACATATCCCCGTCCTCCCCACCCCACCCCGCGGCGAGATGGGTTGAAACATGCAATAATTAAATCCCAAGATACATCATGGTATAGGTATAATGGGTGTCCCACTTGTGCATTTTGAGAAACATTGTTAAACCTTAACTGGCGAGACGGACGGACAGGATGATTTCTATATAATCCTAAACTTCGTTCGCGGGGGTGTAATTAATGTATTGGGTATCATCATCAGACGACAGTGTGCTCAGATCAAGCCCCAGACTTTCAGGGTTCGAGCCGACATCGGTAGCTCGTTGGTCTTATGGATGAGATGTAGTCAAACCGATGTCCCGTGCTATGGTCATGCGCATATCCATGGGGTGAACTGGGGGTCTGGACCCATTCTAAAAATTCTGCGAAAATGACTCCTTTTTTATTTGTTCTGAAATAAGTAATTTTACATACAAAAGCACGGATGGACTTCCTTGGGAAAAGTCATTGACGATGGATCCCCTCTCGACAACATTTCTGGATCCGCGTCTGATGATAGACATTGACATAGAAAAGATCCAAAAATACTCCGACAGTAATTTTACCATTTCGTAACAGTCTCCTTAACGTGGACCTCATTCCTAACAGGGCACTTCGTGACAATCTCCTTACCGTGGACCTCGTTCCTAACAGGGCATTTCGAGACAATCTCCTTGCCGTGGACCTCGTTCCTCACAGGCACTTTGTGACAATCTCCTTACCGTGGACGTCATTCCTAACAGGGCATTTCGTGACAATCTCCTTACCGTGGACCTCGTTCCTCACAGGGCACTTTGTGACAATCTCCTTACCGTGGACGTTATTCCTAACAGGACATTTCGTGACAGTCTCCTTACCGTGGACCTCGTTCCTAACAGGGCATTTCATGACAATCTCCTTAACGTGGACCTCATTCCTAACAGGGCATTTCGTGACAATCTCCTTACCGTGGACCTCGTTCCTAACGGTATTTCGTGACAGTTTCCTTACCGTGAACCTCGTTCTTAACAGGGCATTTCGTGACATTCTCCTTACCGTGGACCTCATTCCTAACAGGACATTTCGTGACAGTCTCCTTACCGTGGACCTCGATCCTAACAGGGCATTTCGTGACAATCTCCTTACCGTGGACCTCATTCCCAACAGAGCATTTCGTGACAGTTTTCTTACCGTAAACCTCATTCCTTACAAGGCATTTCGTGACCGTGAATTCCTTACCGTGAACTTCGTTCCTAACAGGGCATTTCGTGACAGTCTCCTTACCGTAAACATCATTCCTAACACAGCATTTCGTGTCAATCTTCTTACCGTGAACCTCATTCCTAACAGGGCATTTCGTGACAGTCTCCTTACCGTCGACCTCGTTCTTAACAGGGCATTTCGTGACAATCTCCTTACCGTGAACCTCGTTCCTAACAGGGCATTTCGTGACAGTTTCCTTACCGTGGACCTCATTCCTAACAGGGCATTTTGTGGCAGTCTCCTTACCGTAAACCTCATTCCTAACAGAGCATTTCGTGACAATCTCCTTACCGTGGACCTCGTTCCTAACAGGGCATTTCGTGACAATCTCCTTACCGTGGACCTTGTTCCTAACAGGGTATTTCGTGACAGTTTCGTTACCGTGGACCTCGTTCTTAACAGGGCATTTCGTGACAGTCTCCTTACCGTGGACCTCGTTCTTAACAGGGCATTTCGTGACAGTCTCCTTACCGTGGACCTCGTTCCTAACAGGGCATTTCGTGACAGTCTCCTTACCGTGGACCTCGTTCCTAACAGGGTATTTCTTGACAGTCTCCTTACCGTGGACCTCGTTCTTAACAGGGCATTTCGTGACAATCTCCTTACTGTAATCCTCGTTCCTAACAAGGCATTTCGTGACAGTCTCCTTACCGTAAACCTCATTCCTAACAGGGCATTTCGTGACAATCTCCTTACCGTAAACCTCGTTCCTAACAAGGCATTTCGTGACAGTCTCCTTATCGTAAACCTAATTCCTAACAGGGCATTTCGTGACAGTCTCCTTACCGTGGACCTCGTTCTTAACAGGGCATTTCGTGACAGTCTCCTTACCGTGGACCTCGTTCTTAACAGGGCATTTCGTGACAGTTTCCTTACCGTGGACGTCATTCCTAACAGAGCATTTCGTGACAATCTCCTTACCGTGAACCTCATTCCTAACAGGGCATTTCGTGACAATCTCCTTACCGTGGACCTTATTCCTAAGAGGGCATTTCGTGACAGTCTCCTTACCGTGGACCTCGTTTCTAACAGGGCACTTCGTGACAATCTCCTTATCGTGGACCTCGTTCTTAACAGGGCATTTCTCGATAACTTGCAAGAGGAGAGGGTTATCATTTATATCATCACAAATAAATGTGTAACTTTAAACATCACCGTGTTAAGCCTTCTCTACAGTTATCCGTTTACAAACCATTTCAGACTTCCGTTACCTTTAAATATTTTTTTTTAAATCTAAAAGTTGAAGTATTTGTCTGAAGGCACGTACTATATATTCTTTAAGATGACAAGATATTTAAGATAAAAGACTTATAAGTGAAAAAGCCATAGGGTAGATAGTGATATCTACTGAAGCAAAACTACACAAATTTAGTCTTTGATTTTTATGATTGAAATACTATAAATGAAACGTCAGTGTGTGTCAGTAGTCACGTGCCTTTCGTGATAATATTTAAGAATATCAAACTGAATTGATGAACAAGGAAACACATGTGCGTGTAGTCTCATTTCGTCCAAGATCGAAGATTTGTTTTCATTTTAATTGAAATTAATTAAAATTATTCATATTTACAGATGAGTCGATTAGTATTCATATGTTTGTTGCTAATAACAACATCTTTCATACTGGTCGTGAAAGGTCAACGTATCAGCAGAGATCCGTGTGGTAGAAACTGTGCCAATATTAACACACAGACGCGCACTTCATGCCGGACACTGTACCCGAGACGTGGACACAACAGAAATAAATGTGAGACGGAGGCCGACAGAATGTTGGATGGATGCTTTAAAAGATGTACTGGAAAATAACTTCTTGTCAGTTAAGGCAACAAATTTATCTAAAATTAAATTGTAAACTCGTGGAATGCACTGCGCAGTAATTATTAATTTCTATTACAAATAAAAATTATTGAAATAAAATTCGAAGTGTTGTTGTTGTTGTTGTTGTTGTTGTTACTGCTGCTGTTTAATTCATGATAATATTCTTCATTCCAAAATACAAGAAAATATCTCATATTCTGCATATTGAAGTTTAGAGTCATATTCTATCTAGGTTAAAGTAACGAAAAAAATTTTTTTTTATTTTAAATTTCGCAAGATCTTGTGCGAAATAGTTTACTGGTGCATAATATCATAGTTATACCTTACTAGACCTATTCAATGCAGTGAGGGATATTTTAAAAATACGTGTCAACTATGTGTCGTGAAGTATGAATTATAACGCTCAGCTTTTGAACACACTTCGTGAGAAGAAGAAAAAGAGACATCACTTTATACTGCCTTATCCGAGGGAAAGATAGACAGAATTTGATAAGCCAGTGGCCAAAAAGGCCCAAAAAAGTTCTTCATAGCCCGTACATTCATAAGGTCTCGGGTACATGTACCAGGCTAAAGGAAGGGGGTCCTGGACCGCCTAATTGTGCCTCTGGTGTGTTAACGTGCAAAGCTACTGCCTTTTTCGCGAATTTCAGAATGAAAATAACATTAAGCTAAATGAATACAAAATTATTTAATATTTCTAGTTCTTCCAAAATGACCCTAAGATTCATCGTATTATAATACATGTGGAAATGTATTTCAACAGAATGACATCTTACTCTCTTTCAGAAGTTCTTCACGTAACAATGGTATTCCTTGTTCAGTTTAATCTTTTTTACTGTTTCTTACAACTGTATAAAAATAATATTTGCAATTTGATGAGAAAAAGTTGTTTTCGAGTACTACACTGATTTCCATTGACACGGAGACGTCCCCACCGGTAATTGAAGGGGAACCCTTGGCAATAATTTAGTTATCAAATCCTCATTGATTAACTATTTAACTGGTATTACATGGTTTATACACTGATTTTATTGATTTTATTTTATTTATTTATTATCTAATTGAAGATCGAAGGACCCCATAAGTAGAATAAAATCGAGAGGGGAAAAAGGGGGGGGGGGGGGGTTCTCGCTCTGCGAGGCTCTTCGGAGAGCGATAAGGGGCGAAGCCTTCGAAAGCTTTCCAGTGACGGTATTGATAGATGAGAGGGATGTAATTTAACTATACATATACCCATTTGACAACAAACATGTGCTATTAATGTTTAATGTGAGACAATCAAAAACAGAAACATGGTGTTAACCAGGTGAAAAACGTGAAAGTCATTTCGCTATATTCTTTCATTTCTCTACTGATGCATGACAGTGAGAGTATTATTTGAAGGAGTATAAACATGCAGATTTCTTTTCAATAAACCTGTATAATACAATAAGATGTATGTAAGATGAAATGATCATTTACATCACCGTAATATACATGTACACAACATATCGCATAAAATCCATTAACATTAAACGTTGCAAAAACTTACTTTCTATGAGCCAATTGTTGTATCTCGTTTTCGCATGAAATGTGTACAGAAAATACATTGCGTTTTAAGATAGAGATTATTTTCTATAATTGTTTTATGTCGTTGTGCAGGAAATATGAACAGAAAGATTAATTTTTATGAAAGGATATTTTCTATGACCGTTTTGTGTTGTGCATGGAAGTGCAATATGCTTGAAAGGTGCAACGAGTCTGCAGGAAATGCAAAATATGTACAATGACTTGATTTATGTATGCCTGAACGACTTTACACCTAATTACGTTAAGAATCAGTACATTTAAAATCTATTATTATGAACACTTTCTCAAATGAAACCTTCTCAAAGTAAGGTTACAGGGAAGAGTCGGTAAAAGACGTTTATCAGTTGTTGAATGGTACAGTTATATTTACATTTTGCAACGTTTAATGTTAATGGATTTTATACTGTATGTTGTATATATTACGGTGATGTAAATGATCATTTCATCTTACATACATCTTATTTTATTATATAGATTTCATTGGAAAGAAATCTGCATGTTTACACTCCTTCAAATAATACTATATACTATTTGTCATGCATCAGTAGAGAAATGAAAGAATATAGGGAAATTACTTTCACGTTTTTTACCTGGTGAACCCCGTGTTTCTGATTTGAATTGATTGCTTCACATCAATCATTAATAGCACATTTGTGTTTTCAAATGGGAATATGTATAGTTAAACTACATCCTCTTATCTATCAGTCACTGGAAAACTTTGGAGGGCCTCGGAGAGTTTTACCCCCTATCGCTCTCCGAAGGACCTCGGAGAGTGAGAACCCCCCCCCCCCTAAAAATACATCTACTCCCATGGTAATAATTAATTTCTCATATCATCAAAGTCCTAGATGTCATTATTGAACTGGTATAGTGTGAAAAATATAAATACAATAGCTTAACTCACTGTTATGTTACGTTCTCCCCGACAGTTGAAAATGGAGAAGACTTTGTGAAGCACAAAAATTAATACATAACAGGTGCATTAATGGTACGAAGCATTTCGTGCCATTTTAAAGAAAGAAAACGATTTTTATCTCGTTCCAACGAGAAACTTTGTCGTTTGAACGAGAAAAAAAATCTCGTTTCAACAAGAAACGTCCTCGTTCCAACGAGAAATTATCTCATTCAAACGAGAAAGTTATCTCGTTCTCACAAGAAATTATATTGCATACGAATTTAAAAAAGTATGATTAAAAATTATTTCAGTTAATACATACAATGAAGCCGGCGTGGCCTAGTGGTATCACGTCGGACTCCTGATCGGGAGGCCGGGGTTCGAGTCCCGCTCTGGTCATGCCGGTGTCTTGTCTTTCGGATGAGACAATAAAAACCGAGGCCCCGTGTCGAGGTATGCACTTTAAAGATCCCTCACGGCTTCGGGTGGGTCCGTTGCAAAGGTCAAAATTTGTATGCCCAGCATCAGGCAGATGTCGTCACTATATACGTGAAATATTCGTGGTGTGACGTTAAACAAAAATCAATCAATCAATCAATGATACATACAATGAAACATTTTATGTATGCATAACTGCATATATTTCAATCTAAAATTCGAGCATATAAATGTAGATCCACTTCACACTTACAAATACAATTTACATATGCATGTTTATTCTAATACACACAGCTTGTCAACAGAAAGGAAGTACATGTACTTAAGCTAAAGTAAAATCTATTATAATACGCCAAGAAGAAGAAAAAAAGGAGGGGGGGCAGTTATTATGCCATCAGAGATATTCTGCCCCCTCCCCCTCTTGTAATCAGAAGTATTATAATAGCTATTAATTCTGATTTATAGATTTCAGAATTAAAATGTAAACTGAATGGTACTTACTGATATATAATGAAACACGCATAATCATGCATTATTACTTCATTAATGATTAATATTAATTGGTGTGGTTACTGAGCCAAGTTAGGTTGATTCCAGTGACTTTAAGCATAAATATAAAAGGGAGGAGATGAGGTTGCAAATCAAATGTTACAAACAAACTTTAGATTTTCTGTTTGATATACTGATAGACTGAAATAATACGTATAATGCATTTCAACCAAATTCATGCCAAACACAGGGGCACAACCAAATGTAGCTCTTGCTGGTGTAATTATTCAAACGATCAAACATCCGCTACTAAAGAAATTGTTGGAAAATGTCAAAAGATTTATTGACATACCATATTCCATTTCTTTTTATCGGTTAATAACACTTACACTGCCACTATCATATATGATATTTTCTCGTTCGAACGAGATAAAAAAATTCTTCTTCTTTAAAATGGCACGAAAACGGCTTCGTAGCATTGCGTCAGGTAGGGATCTTTCACGTGCTATTATCTCCCGCCACAGGGGATATATATCTGTTTTAATTGTCACTTATGAAAGACAAAATATGTACTGGTTGGATTCGAATACCAGACCATGAAAAACTATTCTACCATCTGAGCTATGCCTGCCGATTTAGATTTAAAAAGTTAAACTAGAAGCATTAGATTCAAGTTATCTAAAGTATATCTAAAAGTGGCGAAAAGGAAAATAAAATCATGTAGGGTAGTACTTCCTAATTTAATTTCTAATACCACATAACCGTCTATTTCTAATTTTCCGCCATTTACAGACTGGAGACTAATAAACTTCTTTACCAAATTTGGGGGTCTATTTAAAGATTGATAAATTCGCCTGTGTAACAAACTAACTTCAGCGCCACTGTCAACTAATGCTCTAAATTTCTTTTTACCAATTTTCAAAAGGGACGAATTTGGACTACCAGCTAAATTTATTTTGTAAGACGGATAGTTTTCTGTTTTATTCTTAATTTTATTTTTGAATTTTCTTTTATTTCTGACTGTTCGTTTAAAACTCCCGGCGACGGTCCCTGTTTCGGCGGGAGCCTACTAGTTTTCCTGATTCGTAGACTTCTTTAGAGACCAACAATTCCTACGAATGTGACCTTTCTTTCGACAATGAAAACATTTCATGTCTGCATGTTTACCACGCCAAGCCTGGGAATTTTGTCCTTCATTTGTCTTTTGTACATCATTAATTTGTTTTAAGCGACAACGATTTGTAGTTAGTTAGATTACAAATAGCACATCGCTTACGGGGCCTATAATAGTCAACTTCCATCGGCGTCTCACCATTCTCATGCAGAAAATTGTGTGAACTACAGGTGGAGCTACCTGTCCTAAGACTAACACGTTTCCGAAATGATAATTCAGTTATAGCAATAGAGATTGCTCTCTGAAAATTCTCGGGATTTTCCCGCATTACTTTGATCTTCAAGTAATCGTAAGCCAACCCATCTATAAAGAAATTCACTAACTGTTTCTGAACTTCTGCTGTATTTAAATTATCAAAAGCTTGGTCTGCTAATTTTGAGAATCTATGCGCGTACAGCGATACTTCTTCATCTCGTTTTTGCTTTACTCTTTGTAGTAAGGACAGCGCGTGCTGTCGATCCGTTACGAGCGCGAACCTTATTGGCAACTCTGCCTTAACTTGATTCCAATTAAATCCGGTGTGATCATCGTATAATCGTTCAATAAAGTCGCTAACGGCATTGTTACTCGTTCTGTAAGCAATTTCTTTTGTCTCATCTTCTGTTAAACCATTTAATTTAGCACATTTCTCAATACTCTTAATCCATCTATCAAATTGATCTGGTTTTGTTCCGTCAAAAGATGGGACATCTAATTTTACCCCTTGTTTTGTTAAAATCCCACTTAATCTATCAACTTGCTTACCTAACCCTTGAAAAAGTAAAGGGACATCAATATTTTCAGCCATGACGATTTCAGAAAAGTAAAAATCAGACTTACCGACAGAGAATGTTGGTTAAAATCCAAATCCAGTCTACGGCAACCAAATCACAAACACGTGTAGGGTAGTACTTCGCGTTGGGTATGGTGTGAGTTTGATTCACCAGAGTGCGTTGTGTTATGCGACAAAATTATAAGTCAGTGAGAAAGTTAATACTTTTAATAAAATCTCTACAGCAACATACAAGATAGCAAGTTGGCTTCGTGCGACATGGAAAAGGGGGAAACCCGGCAGTTGCGATGATCACAATGTTATATTTCACAATATAGTTCTTTCAAGTTCTTTCTGAATCAAATAGATCTGAAATCTCTCAAGTAATTCTAAAGTCTCATTCCGAGGTCTGAACTTCATCAAGTATTTCCGAGGTCTGACCTATTTAAACTCCCCAACTACTTTATATATTAAAACACTATCCATTTCCACAAGGAAAATAGATTAATCGTAAATTGACCAGTCTAATTATGATTCCACAAGGAAAATAGATTAACCGTAAAATTGACCAGTCCAATAATGAATATTTTAATTATACTAATTTACCACGTACCCCACGAAGCCATTAGTTCACAGATTCCTAAGACTTTAAGATAAACAAACAAGATAAACTAGCCATTAACTGACCAATTCAATTATGATAATTACAAGTCTTTAAGACAAACAAGCGTGAACTTTAGTGTCTGTAATTGAATCATTCACAGGAAAAATCGTCCAAGATATAATGTTCCTTGGTGGATCCATTGGTGATGTTTCTTAAAAACAATTCGTAAGTAGCGTGGTACGCCGCTACCTTACAATCATGCAAATAAACAAAATTTTAGATAAGTGACAGATTCAAAGGAAAATAGCATACTCAAAACGAAAAATAAGCAAACATTCAAAAACAGAAAAAGGTGGTGAACTACTTTCGGCTATGCAGCAGCAGGAAAACTTGAAATATTAAATGAGTAATAAATAACACGTCCCCTTCATGGTCAAATCCCTTCCGCCAACCCCTCAGTGATGTTCCTATAAACACACTGATTTATTTGCACATACTGCATTTAGTCTTATCTCTATTTCTGTGGTTTAGAAGAGATTGAAGATGATGAAAATTGTCTAAAATTTTCAGGGAAATTATTCCAAAGAACTGCCGCTGCATACATGAAAGAGTTCTTACCGTATGTTGTAGTTCGCACTATTGGGATCTGTAAAATATTGGAATAAACTTGTATATGCGTTTTCTTTAATTTGAACAAGGTTTCATAAACAGGGGAGTCAGATTGTTCATGATCTTGAACGTTTCCATAGCCATATTTCTTAGTCTTCTGATTTTATGCCCCCGGATCGATATATCGGGGGCATATTGAGGTTTTTTGCCCTGTCTGTTTGTTTGTCTATTGTCAACTTTCACCTTGACCATAACTTCTGAACCGTGAGGGATATATAGAGATTTTACATGCGTACTCAACTAATGAAGCCCTTGCAAATGACACCAAGATCGATGACCTTTTGACTTTGACTGTGAATGACCTTCATGCTAAAAATAATTTTCTAATGTCTGTTGTCAACTTTAACATTGGCTGTAACTTTTGAACAATGAGGGATAGAGACTTGATATTTCACATGCGTACTCAACCAATGAAGTCCTTTCAAATGACACCAAGGTCGATGACCCTTTGACACTGACAATGGCTTTCACGCTAAAAACTGGTAACTTTTTGGACTGTGTTGATGCCGGGGCACTAGTGTTTCACAAACACGGTTTTTTGGCATTTTGGTTTCATAAGAACTCTTCCTATGTTAATTCATAGCTGTCATATACGAAGCGTACGTAAGGTTATCTCTTAATTGTAATTTCTCAAACTTGTTTGTATTTCCCCGCTCTGAACAAAAGCGCCAGGACAGTGGACAAAAATTACAATTTGACAACATAAATAAATGGAAAATTGTTAGCCTAAATTAAGTGCTTACCCAGTCTTTATGATGTTAATTTGTTGTGCAGCCTTAATTTCCTACATAAATTAGAAATATGTATGTCAAATTTCAATGCAAAATCTATATCTAGACCTAATGATTTAACAAAATCCTCACATGTAATATTTATATTTCCTATGTTCAAAACCGGTTGCTTACCATGTTTTCTTGCCTACGGCTATCGCTTGAATTTTGTCTTGGTTGGCTTGTATACAATTAAAATCGAACTTAGAAATAAAAAAGATGCGGTCTTCAACTAAAAAATGTATAAAAACATCAAGATCTGGGCAAGACAAAGTGTTTTGTCGTCCGCTAATTGTAAAGTTTTCTATGGCTGATAAAATAAGATAAAACGTTAAAAAGTACAAGTCCCAGGGCTGACCCCTGGGGTACCTCTTTATTTATCTCATAGCAGGTTCTCAGTTTGGCCTAATTTTAACCTGTTGCTTCCTATCCGATAAATAACTTGACAGCTATGAACCTACTTGTTTCTTCAAATGCAATGAAGCGTACACTGTGGTCATTGTTGTTCCCGAGATCCCTCTTGATTTTTTGTTTGTTAAACAAAGTAACTTAGAAGGAGCAAAGAAACTGGCGCTTACGCGCGCGCTCGCAGCATATGCAGTGTGGATTTGTTATTGAAATTAAAGCTTGTTGCTCTATCAGGTGAGATTCCGTGTATGTAAAATCAGCGACATATATACACAAAAAATAAAACGTACATATAGTTTTATGTATCTACGTACAATTTTAGTGGTAAGGGACTAGTTGTTCATTTTTTCCACAAGATATCTTGATATACGTCTTTGATTTCAACCTACAGCTGCAGCTACAGGTGGTTATTATTTTCAGAGCCTCGGGATTATTCGTACTGACACCGTTTCGTACTGAGATTTTTCGTACCTGTAGTTGGGGGGTCATTCGTTCTTATAACTTGGATCATTCGTACTTGTAAACAGTATGAGTGTTTTAATACACATACACATGTTTGCTTGATGACATAAAGATAATTTCCATGAGAAACAATGAATTTTATACCATTAATTTACCATAAATATATACCATTTAATTAGTAATTGTTTTGCCACGCATTTAAGTCACCGTGGCCGTTAGGCCTTTATCAATTGAAGATATGGAACTATAAACAACATTGGAAAATTGCACTTTTTTCGCAAAAAATGTATATATAATAAAAATAAATAAATAGAAATGTGTGCCATCGAGAATAAATATTTTGAACAGGTTGGGCACATCCCTCAAAAGAGAGATTGATATTCCCTGTTTAGTCTTTAGAGGGATATTTCATTAGCATTTAAAAAATTGTCTCTCTAAAGAGGGATTTTTTTCGGGTTAATGCATGAGTTCCCTAATACTAAAAATCAAAATTTTGGAATTTTAATTTGAAAAGTAAAAGCGCACATCTTTACAATGTCCTGAACAATATTTGTAAAGAATGTTTGGAATTTCTGTCAATCGTTTTTGTGTTTACAGCTGCAGAAGTTTTATACATCATCAAACTCAAAATAGTACTTCCTACAGGTCAACACCTTTTACATTGTGCAGTATGTACTGTACTGTAGATGTGCGATTTTAAGTTTCAGGTTAAATTATATATTTTGATTTTTTAGTTCTTGGGAACTCATGCATTAAAGGTTGAAAGCATCCCTCTGTAGAGAGATTTTTTTAAATGCCAGCAAAATGTCTCTCTAAACAGGGAATGTCTCTCTTTAGAGGTATGTGCCCAACCTGTTAAATTGATACGTTTGTTAGGGAAGATGAAATATGTGTTATTCAATAAAATGATTTAATATTCGTGCAACACTCATAATTTTATTTTTGAATGAAACATAACTACCAGTAAGAATTAAATTCGTATCATTTCGAACCATTTATTTGTATAAATTTATTCAACAGTTTAAGTACAATCCTTCCCAATACGAAGTACATATAATTCCAGTACAAAAAGTCTCAATATGAAAAGGTATCAGTGCATGAGAATGATCTCAGAACCATTTTCAGCCTTCAGACAATTTTGCCCTGTTGCATTTTGGCCATAGAAACGACATTTAATCGGACATATTGGTTATAGATACATGGTCTTAACTTTCAACCCTTTAATATATGTATTCTTGTCTCAATTTGCAAATATGTGCAATTAGAAAATAAAAAAATACATAAAATGACATTTTCTCTTTGAATTAAGGTTTGATGGATTATATTGATATTGGATATATAAATGTATCAAGGGAAAATGCAAGTCAAGTTCAATTCGAATATGGGTGTGTTCCGTTAATTTTTGACAGAGTTATTGCCCTTGAACATAGAAAATTTCTTAAAAATGACAGTTTATGCTCATTTATCAGGTGTTAAAACACTACCTGTCCGTATTTGTTTTCAAGAAATCAAAATTAGGCTTAATGTAGTCTAAAATAAACTTACTCCATGCATATTTTAATAATTCCTTAATTAAACACATCTGCTAGATTGCATTGCATTGGCTTTTCTAAGATGTAAGGCTGCACCAGAATACAAACAATAATTTAACTCTTATTTGTAGTGTAATATCTTTCCTTCTTGGTTCATCATCAGTTTTAGAATTTTACATTTACTTTGTATGCATTTATTGAGAGAAAAGGCTGTCTTGCATTACTGCATTAACACCCCCCCCTCTACATTTGCATCAAGCTAGAATATGATATTTAGAGTGCATGCTGATAAATATGTAAAAGTATGTCCATTATATTTAATCATTTTCTTGATTTATTGCAAACCCCGTCGGGGGTTTGCATATTACGTTGATGTCTAATCTGGAAATGCGCATGTGCGACATGATTATGCTGCATGCTGGGAAAACATAGCCTCCAAAAAGTAGTTGCTTTACTTTACGAGGTCAGACAGTATAAGTTTTGTATTGTTCATGACATCGATATTTCTAATGCAATGCGCTTAAAAGAAAAATCAATGTTACAGTTAAGCGTTCCAAACGAATAGTATTTACCGTACTTTCAAACGCAGAGAGGAGTATATTAGGATAGAGATTTTAATAGGATAGACATTATGACTTGGGGGTGATTTTCTTTAGTAAATGCATATAAATGATAAATAAATATTACATGCAATGTATTCTGAAAATAAAAAAAATACTTTAAAATACTTATTTCTAGATAAATTAGTGGATGCCACATAAACATGTATAAATATGAAGGACATTCATATTTTGGAAATCAACATTCGTGTAACTTTTCCCACGGCAGCAGTGGAATAATCCAACAGAATTTTCCCGCGTAATACTAATTAGATGTTCGTACCTTTTAGCGTATGTACATTATCTGGCTATAGAAAATCTCGAAAAGTTCTGAGTAAATGAAGGCGGAGTATCAAGGATTTCTAGCAGTTTAATTGGTGGAGCAATTACTGCGCAGTTTGTAACATTCTTTGTACTTATGCAAACTTCCCCAGCGATTATTTGGGCACAAGAGGCCTCGACGGGAAATTCGTGTTCTTTAGGTGTTGAAGTTTGTGGAGCAAGTACTGCGTAGTTTGTATGATTTCTTCCATGTCTAACTGTTCGAAATGTCTAAACGGTGACATCCCGACGAATATGGTCAGCTTTCCCAACCCAAATCTAAACATAAATAAACATTAGAAAGGAGGTATTAACTATTATTTAGACAACAACCTAGCTAACATCATACAAAAGGGTCTTCATTTTAAACTGACCCACAAGTACCATTTTCCTCGCAATTAAAAATGCTACAGGGTTTGCATTCTAAGCTTTTTTAAAAGCTAAGCTTGTATTACTTCTACAATACCATATGTACTGAATAAACATAAAAAAAAATGTGTACGTATTCAGGTAAGATTTCATGTAAAGTAAGAATTTATTACCCTACCCCCTTATTTTGTCCAAGAATTATGTAAAAATAATGAGAGGGCATGCAGCTCTTTTTAGAAATGAACTATATGTGTGGTTTATAGTTTTACACTGCAGTCTTTCTACAATATCAGGGGCCAGTTGTTCAAAACTTTAACCACTGGTTAAGCTAACCAGTGGTTAAAGTTTGAGAGACAATGAATTTAATTTCCATGATTTCTGTATAAAAATATCAATTACTTTACAAAGCTTGTTTAATATTCTACAAATCAGTACACAGACTATGACTTAATGCCTTTTCATTTCAAAGATATAGTCAGATGAAATTTAACCATTCGTTAGCTTAACCAGTGGTTAAAGTTTCGAACAACTGGTCCCAGATGTTTATTTGAATATAAAGTTTTATATAACCGTGATACATTTATGAATAAGCAAAACAATAGAACTCCTGCCCCCTTATATTTTGACACAAAATCGATGCAATTACAAATTGCATAATTCCTGTATGATGTGGGTTGTTATAATAAATAAGAAATATGTCTAATAGTTAAATATATTCTTTTATCACTACTATGATATATAACTTGCTTTTTAAAATAATATAAACGTATATTATTGATTTACTATAAGACAAATCAACAAAGTTTATCTCCCCCCCCCTCCTTTTGACAGAATTTCTATGAGTCACCCAAGGATCGATAACACTCATGATAAATGTTGTAAATAGCATGTTCTGGTAAGAGAGATAAAGGCACAGAATAATATTTTCAATATGCAGTTTATGTAACAGAAGAAAAGTACCTCTTTTTAAACCAAACATGAGTCTGCCCCTAAAATATGTGCTAAAGGGGAAAAAGCGTTGGTACACAAAATTTGTTTATGCATGAAAAGACAAGGGGCATACAGGATAAAAGGCAGGAAACAAAGGCGGGTGTTGTAGCGAGAAGAGAGAAGATAAGGAAATCGGCAAATTTAGGGGAAGGAAATTGAAACTCTGCACTTTTTTCATGAGAAGAGGGAGACGGAAATACCAGCAAGCAGAAAGAAATTAAGTTAAGGGCAATACAGGGAACTTACGAGCACTTTGAAAATAAAAGATGGGATTGAAGCAGAATAAAAGGGATTTGGGAGGATTTTTGTTGTTGTTGGGGGGGGGGGGTTATATTTGTTTTTTGTTTGTTCTTTTTGTTTTGTTTGTTTTGTTTTGTTTGCTTGTTTGGTTTTTTTGTGTGTGTGTGTGTGTGTGTGTGTTTTTTTTTTTTGGGGGGGGGGGGGTTTATCTGGTTTTTTTTTCTTTTTGTATGGTATTGTACATATATAACCATTTGTGACTAAAAAGAAAATGAAATTTATTTCCACTCTCATCACATCTGTGTTTCATTCAGAGGTTCCATTCCTATCTATTTCGGCATTTCCTTATCATATCCTAATCCACACATATACACACAATGTCTTAGCTAAAGCGTGCACAATCTAAATATCAATGCACAATTTAAACTTATCTTTTTAAAACACTCACATGGAACTGTGATGCTATGTATACTTTGAGCTTATTATCGAAGCAATGTCACAGATTTGACGTCACCTTTAAAAAGTGCATGTAAATGCTGAAAAATGTTATATTCGTACACACCTATATATGTGAGAAGGATTAAATATTGTTATAGTTGTCATCTTTAAATTAATCTTTAAAGTTGAAGGTATGGAATACATTATCAGAAAGTCGGTGATTAATGTATCATACCGATATCTGTTTGTCCTCAAGTTTTTCCATTTTCTAAACCTAAACAATTTTGAGAGTACAAACAGTTTGAATGAAACCTCGAGCGGTTGATAATTAACGTTTACGTACACGACCGTCGTGCGAATAGCATATGTATATGTATATCTGTTTGTCTATTCATCCATCTGACAATCCGTAGTCTATTTGCAACAATAACAATCCGCTTGGTGTTCAGCTGTGTTTCTTACATGTCAATGATGTAGTTTCAACGTGTTAAATTAGATTTGACAGAGGAATGAGTTGCTATGTACATGTTTATCATGGCAACACACGCTATGCACATGCTTATCATGGCAACACACACTATATACATGCTTATCATGGCAACACACGATGTGTACATGCTTATCATCGCAAAATGCTATGTATATATACTTATCATGGCAACACATGCTATGTAATGCTTATCATATCAAAAACATGCTATGTACATGCTTATCTTGGCAACACACGCTATGTACATGCTTATCACGGCAACACACACTATGTACATGCTTATCATGGCAACACATACTTATCATGGCAACACACACTATGTACATGCTTATCATGGCAACACATGCTATGTACATGCTTATCACGGCAACACACACACGCTATGTACATGCTTATCACTGCAATACACACTATGTACATGCTTATCATGGCAACACATACTTATCATGGCAACACACACTATGTACATGTTTATCATGACAACACACGCTATGTACATGCTTATCATGGCAACACACACTATCTTCATGCTTATCATGGCAACAGATACTATGTACATGCTTATCACTGCAAAATACACACGCTATATGTAAATGCTTATCACTGCAACACACAATATATACATGCTTATCATGACAGCACACGCTATGTACATACTTATCATGGCAACATACACTATGTACATGCTTATCATGGCAACACATGCTATGTACATGCTTTTCACGGCAACACACAACACACGCTATGTACATGGTTATCACTGCAATACACACTGTGTACATGCTTATCATGGCAACACACGCTATGTACATGGTTATCACGGCAACACACACTATGTACATGCTTATCATGGCAACACATACTTATCATGGCAACACACACTATGTACATGCTTATCATGGCAACACACACAATCTTCATGCTTATCATGGCAACAGATATACATGATTATCATGGCAACACATACTATGTACATGCTTATCATGGCAACACACACTATGTACATGCTTATCATGGCAGCACGCCCCATGTGCATGCATATCATGGCAACACATGCTATGTACATGCTTATCATGGCAACATACACTATGTACATGCGTACATGTATATCATGGCAACACACATTAGTCTTAGCTGTTTAATTTATTTTGACCTCCAAGATTTTAAGATGAAGCCAACTGTGCAAAAATTGTTGAAATCTGAAAGCTATAAGATTAATTGCTGTTTGCATGATTTTTATGTGGACTGCTTCTTCCTTTTGAGACCAGCTCAATATATAAGTATTTATCATATTAAAAAAAAAAAAACAGAAAATCAAATTGAATGGTTGGACAGGGATTCAAATCCACAACATTCATTTTACCATACTAGTGTTCTACCAGCTGAGCTACTGGATGGACATATCCATCTGTTCGCACACTTTAATCACTCTGATGTGATGTGATGTTACAGTAAAACTACATTAACAGTTGGGTTAAAGTTGGATATGACAGTCTCTTTATGGACGTTTTTCCGATTGAACATGAGATAAGGGCTCTCATGCTGTAACTACCTTTTTCAGGATTTTCATAATGACGTAAAGGGGCAATATTGGACAATTAAAGGAAATTTGCCACTCAAATTTGCATCATTTTACTATCATGTCACAGCAAAATTCCAGCTAAAACTGGTTTGTCAAATATTATGCCCCTTACATCATTTAACATGGGGAGAAAAGGTTTATTCAGGGAATTTTATTTATCATAATCTGTAGCTATCCGTGTAGGTACATGTATATGCATATTGATCTTCACTCTTCAGTACATGAAAAGTACTTGAGTTCATGAAATAATCTGTATAAAACTGGAATAAGCGAGACAGGTAAACTGACATAGTTAGATCTAGTTATTTTAATATCTTACATTACAGTTAACATTGGTTTGTCAAGTAACAAGTAATGGCAGAAATTGATGAACATAACTGTCAGGCATATCCAGAGAACAAGTGCAAGTCGGGCACAGATCATGGAGAAGAAACTTCTGGGGAGAAAGGGTTATGCCAGAGTAATTCCAGTGAAGAAGAAACTTCTGGTGAGAAAGGGTTGTGCCAGAGTAATTGCAGTGAAGAAGAAACTTCTGGCGAGAAAGGGTTGTGCCAGAGTAATTCCAGTGAAGAAGAAACTTCTCCCGAGAAGGATTTGTACAAAAATAATACTGATGAGGAATGTCACAAAACAGGAGACAAACGTTTCAAATGTCAGCTGTGTCCATATAGTACAAACAGGAAAGATAATTTCAGGGCTCACGAGATGGACCATACGGGGATAAGACCATACAAATGTGACGAATGCCAGTATAAAGCAAAATCTAAAGGTGCTCTAAAGGCACATAAACAGATACACAGCGCAGAGAAACCTTACAAATGCGAGATATGTCCGTTTAGTACTAAAGCGGTTAGTGGTCTTCTAGTACATAAGTTGATACATGCTGGAATAAAGCCTCACAAATGTGATGTTTGCCAGCGTAGTTTCCGTCAAATAGCACAGCTCCGCATACATCAGATGAGGCATACAGGGGAGAATCCGTTCAAATGTAGGGTATGCAACTACAGTACAAAATGGAAATTGTCTTTGGAGACACATGAAATGATACACACTGGAGAAAAACCCTTCAAGTGCAACCAATGCCAGTATAGTGCACGCAGCAAAGATTGTCTAAAATCCCATGAGAGGACACACTCTGGAGAAAAGCCATACAAGTGTGAGCTTTGCCCGTATAGAGGACGTGACTTGAGCTCTTTGAAAGAGCACCATAAGGTTCATACCAACGAGAAACCTTATAAATGCAATCTATGCAATTATAGGACCAACAAAACCTGCAGTCTAAAAACACATCAGATGAAGCATACAGTAGACAAACCGTATAAATGCAAGCTGTGCGAATTTAGTACCAGGTTCAAGAGTAGTCTGAGAACGCATCAGAACACACACACAGACAAAAAACCATTTAAATGCCGGGTGTGCCAATATAGTGCAAAAAGGGAAGCTGAAGTAAAAAAGCATGAGAAAATACACACTGGAGATGCACTTCATGAGTGTAAAATGTGTTCTTATAAAAGTGTAAATTCCGCTGATTTAAAAAGACATGAATCTAAACATTACCCAGAAAAACCTTACAAGTGTAAGATATGCCCATATAGTACTAAACGTTCTCATTATTTAAAGCAACATGAACTTACCCATACAGGAAACAAACCTTACAAATGTGAAATGTGTCCATATAGTGCTTATCAATTAAGCAATCTTAAGACACATAAGAGAATTCATTCTGGAGAAAAACCCTACAAGTGCGATCTTTGTCCGTTTGCTACTAGTTATCCGGGAGATATCAAGAGGCATCGAAGGAGAGAGGCCTTACAAATGCAATCTGTGCGATTATAGCGGTGGTTCGAGTAAGAGTTTAAAGTGTCATCAAAAAGTACATAAACACAATGAAGAGAAACTATACAAATGCAGAGTATGTCAGTACAGGAGTCATTACCGACAAGGTGTGGAGGTTCATGAGAGGATACACACTGGGGAAAAGCCGTATAAATGTGACATTTGCCAGTTTACTACTGCTGGAAGTACCAGTCTCAAAAAACATCTTATGATACACACTGGAGACAAACCTTTCCAATGCGAGTTTTGCAAGTTCTGTACAAACAGGAAACATTCACTCAAAAGACATCACGAGACATGCTTGAATAAACCTAAATGAACAGGAGTTGATGCTAGTGTATAACAAAAGTGTGCAGAAAAACTACAGAAAAATACAATATATCATATTTATAATATGAAGATTAGATTGCTAACAATAAACGTCTAGTTATATAAAAATCATCAGATAGTACAATTACTGGGAAAGGACTATTTAATAAAATGATATATGCAGTCACAGGAAACATCAACATAAGGGACCTTACAGTCCAGCAGCTGTGAATAATATAGATGATATATGTGTAACTAAAAATGTTATTTAAAACCAATATATATATATATTTAGATTTATACATATGTAAGTACATACATATATATAAGCACATAAAATGATAATACATATATTAACACATATATAAACAGTTCTGTTATAAGACTAATACACATCTACATCTGTGAAATGTATGCCAAAGTGTCTAGTTACCTCATTACAGAAATATAGATACTTTCAAACTTACTTTGAAAGAACATGTATCTGTCTCTGCCTCTGTATCTTATTGTATAAGAAACCTTTTTAATGTATAGAAACTACGGGTTTTATTTTTTACATTAAATTAAGCTTGTGATACACATAAGTGACTGGAGTGTGATTTTGGATTTTTACATTATGGGAGGAGTATGTTAAGGTAAATGTTTTGAAGCACAGGGACTCTTGATTGTGTTCTCACACTTATCAAACTCTCTGTTACGGCCAGGGTACCAACAGAAGGGTAGTCGAAGACCTGAGTTACCGGCCAAGACCAATTTCTGGTTTCTACATTATAAGGATTATTCAAAACCTGAATTTACAAAATTTCAGTATGTATTACAGACTATCACATAAACAAATCTGATAAATTCATGTTTCTAAAGCCAAAATAACACAGTAGCTGGTAACTGGTTTTAGACAATAACTCGTCCTCTACCAGTAGATACATTTACACTAGAATGAATGTAAATATTAGAGTTAATAGAGGTGTAGGGAACTTCTCAATTCTCAACAGAGACCTCTCTTCATGTATGTGTGAGAAAAGAAAGAAGGATATTGTTACTGTCCTATAATTGTGTTTGTTAATTAATCACATATACCTCATATACAAGAATTATGCCTGATAGCTTGGGTCATCATCTAAGGCATTTCAGTAAAACATCTGTTCAGCAAGTCTTTGATTAAGGTCCATACCTGAAACTTAAACATTGAGGCCCAATAGCCTAGCTGAACACTATCCCAAATAGCTCAGAAGAGTATATATACAGCAGGCAACCCTTATGTAACACTATCCCAAATAAATCGGTAGAGTATATATACAACAGGCAACCCTTATGTAACACTATCCCAAATAACTCAGAAGAGTATATATACAACAGGCAAGCCTTGTGTAACACTATCCCAAATAACTCAGAAGAGTATATATACAGCAGGCAACCCTTATGTAACACTATCCCAAATAACTCAGAGGAGTATATATACAGCAGGCAACCCTTATGTAACACTATCCCAAATAACTCAGAAGAGTATATATACAACAGGCAACCCTTATGTAACACTATCCCAAATAACTCAGAAGAGTATATATACAACAGGCAAGCCTTGTGTAACACTATCCCAAATAACTCAGAAGAGTATATATACAGCAGGCAACCCTTATGTAACACTATCCCAAATAACTCAGAAGAGTATATATACAACAGGCAAGCCTTGTGTAACACTATCCCAAATAACTCAGTAGAGTATATATACAACAGGCAAGCCTTGTGTAACACTATCCCAAATAACTCAGAAGAGTATATATACAGCAGGCAAGCCTTGTGTAACACTATCCCAAATAACTCAGAAGAGTATATATACAACAGGCAAGCCTTGTGTAACACTATCCCAAATAACTCAGAAGAGTATATATACAGCTGGCAACCCTTATGTAACACTATCCTAAATAACTCAGAAGAGTATATATACAACAGGCAAGCCTTGTGTAACACTATCCCAAATAACTCAGAAGAGTATATATACAACAGGCAAGCCTTAGGTAACACTATCCCAAATAACTCAGTAGAGTATATATACAACAGGCAAGCTTTGTGTAACACTATCCCAAATAGCTCAGTAGAGTATATATACAGCAGGCAAGCCTTATGTAACACTATCCCAAATAACTCAGTAGAGTATATATACAACAAGCAAGCCTTGTGTAACACTATCCCAAATAGCTCAGAAGAGTATATATACAGCAGGCAACCCTTATGTAACACTATCCCAAATAGCCTTCATCATTTGCCTATGTAGTTCAGTAAAGTATTTGCACAAAAGACATAATGCCAGAGTGCAAATTCTTATCCAACCTCGTCTTTCCGTGTTTGTTACACATGCCTGGCAGTCGATATTGATAAAGAAATAGGAATGTTGTCCACAATATTTCTGTAGGACCAATTTGAACTATGCTGGATTTTATGTAAAGTATAAATTCATTCATAAAGGTGCATTGATGGTGAATAAATAATACAGGGCAAACCTTTTGTAGTGGTTAAGTGTTTGACTTGTGATACAGACTGTTTGGCTCTGATTCCTGGAAAGTGCCTCTTTGTTTAAGAAGGTATTTATATGCTGCTACCAGGAGCAGGTTTGATGTATTGGTTAAGTGACTGGTTTGCGGTACAGATCATCTGGGTTCGATAATCAAATTGCACCACTAAATGTATGTTTAAGAGGTTGGTAACCTCCTGCTTCCATGTCACCGTATATCTGAAAACTGTTGAAAGTGACGTAAAACCATTCAACCTCCTAATACCAATGTATAAAGAGCATACTGAGTACTGCTGAGACAAAGTATGTCCCACAATGGTACCCAGAACTGACTGGTAGTGTGAAATATGTCATATCTGTAAAGATGACAGAGAATAGTCCAAAACGCTTGCACAAAGTGTAATAACTAATAAATACAATAATAAATAAAATAATAAATGAAAGTTGGTCAGCAGTGGCCAAAGCTTAACTTGATCTGTAACTTGTGACACAAGCAGTAGAGCAAATTTCATCTCAATATCTGTAAAGGTGACCAAAAAGTCTGCAAAACCGACTCTTTAAAGGTAAATGGAGACGGTGGAAACCAGCGTTTCCCCTCTGGTTTTTTACCTAGAACAAGGAACTAAACAAGCTGATTAAAGGCTTAAAACCTATTACATTACATTATGACACATCAATAAAATAACATTTATTTCATTGTACAAAATATGTTACACAGACATTATATCAGTCTACATTTGATACATCATAACATTATACTTTATCGTTATTGTATGAATGGTGCCCATGTACACATGGACAAGCACAAATTTTGCAAAGACATAATGTTTTGTATTTCAAACTTCAAAAACTTTAAAATATGCACAAATACTTGTTCAGCTCTAAAATTTGATACATTTTACTTGTAATATCAAGTCTGACAAATTTTCGTAATTCTTATACATTGGGTATCTTCTTCTATAACAAATGGATCCCTCTCTTGAAGACCAAAATATTTTTGCATTGTACAGCATTTGTCACCACATGAGAAAGAATTTGCTTGGATTCCCCATGTTATCTTTTGATATCCTAATACAACTGAAATCGTCTGAAGGCATCAGCTGTCTGCCATATCAACATCTGTGGAAAAGTTTCGCTTCTTATAATCTGAAACACTCTTCTGAAATTAGAAATTTTCAATGTTATTGTATGCATAGGATTATTGTTTGATGATGCACCAAGTCCATTTCACCTCCATAATTAGAAAATATTTATAATCATTGATAAAAAATAATTGTAAAATATAGGTTTTCTCAATAAGATGGGTTATCTACCATTGTCTATTAAAGCATACATAGTCAACGGAAGTGGAAAAAAGTGTGGTACAAAAGTTGCACTAAGCAATTTACTTTTCTATTTGTATAGTCAACTGACCATTCTTGAAGTCGGTGTGAGCACATGTGTGTTTCAGCGGGGTAAGTATACACAAAGAGATATATGAACAGCTCTTTATGTCTTCTCACCAGATGGCAGTGTTGTTATTTTCATTGTCTTTTTCATGTGCGAAAAGGCAAATGAACTCTTCATCAGTCTTTTTCATATTTCAAAGTTTGGACAATAACTGATTGTGAAAATTTGGATCAATGATCAAATTCAAAGGCTTGCAAAATCACAATTGTGAAAATACAAAAGCAACTGCTGCTATGGCAACCAGAAAATACTACAAAGGATATTCATGGACCCTGAAAATGAGGGATGAGAGGAGGTGCCCTGTAGGAGTAAGCATCACCTGTTTGGTTACAGCACCTACGATGAATACCCAAGATGCAAAAATACTCAAACATTGAATGTATGAGATGGAAATGGAATCGGACTGTACAGAGTGACAAAGACATGCAGCATCAGTTTGAAGGTGTAATACCTCCCAGTCATACCCAATACTGAGAACTTTTCTTTAGCTCCAATCCATGAGGCTCAAACCCACAATATTCTGAAGCAAAGTCTATAGTTAATTTCACAATGTAACTATCTGTACCAATACATGAAACAATGCAAATTGTTTTGTAAAATTTCCTCTTACCTGGAATTTCTGTAGTACTGTTTCACATGCTTGATTCAGGTCATTCAGTCCTTTACTTAATACTTGTGTTGCTGGCACGCCTGTAAGATAACCAGTTGATAAACACTTACTCTATTGCACAAGTATGGATTTCAGATGTTATATTGTGTAGAAATTCCAAATGTTAAGGGCCATAACTCCTGTAAAATTTGTCCAACCAGAATGTCATCCATTCATGCACATCAACACTAATGTTGTAAAACACCTTTGGCAAATTTAGTTCAATGCCATGGTGCAAAAATTGATATGACATGCCATAATTTATAGAAGAGTGTAAAATGTAAAATTTGTCAAACAAGAAATACCTCGATCATGTATGTCTACACTTGTTGTATAACACTTGAAGCAAGTTATGATCAGAAGGAATGACAGACAGAGCAAACACTTAATGCCCCCAATCATTCCATACAAATCATATCTATATTTAGAGAACACAAAACTATGACTTTAATCAGTTTTCAACAAGTTTTTAAAATGAAAGTGGCCATAGGTATGAGCTGTGGTTTTCATGCAGATGACATGGAATGCAAAAACATGCAGTACACATCCAATGAATTCTGACCCTGTAAGAGGTGCAACAGCTCAGTCAGTTAGGTGCTTTGCTCTGAGAGAGAGGTCCTGCTTTCCTTGTGGGAGACAGGTCCTGCTTTGCTCATGGTCCTGTTTTGCTTGTGGAAGAGAGGTCCTGCTTTACTCATGAGAGAGAGGTCCTGCTTTGCTCATGGAAAGAGGTCCTGCTTTGCTTATGAGAGAGAGGTCCCGCTTTGCTTGAGGGAAAAAGGTCTTGCTTTGTGTGTTAGAGAGAGGTCTTGCTTTGCATGGACAGAGAGGTCCTGCATTTCAGTTATGAGAGGGCTTGACGATGTCCTGTCTTTCAGAGCAGACAGTACAAACCAAGATCCCATGTCACAGTAGACGCTGCACATAAAAGATTCCTCACTTCTTTGGGTGGATCTGCAGTATAAGTCTTGAATTTCTGTGTCTTGTATCAGGCTGATGCCATCGTCATACAAGTATAACTAGAACTGTACTATTGGGACAAATACCTTCTGCAGCAGCAAAAGTGAATAACAACAATTTGTTCATAGACTAACAATGAGTCTAGGTCAAAGTCATGATATACATTTGTACATTAAAACCCTAACTCTTACTGTTCAAGAGGTATAATAATGCAAAACCTAATGAAACTCCAGACTAGTTCATGTCTATGGATAGCACAAAGTCCCCAAATGAAAAAAATGCATTAATATGTTCAAAATATGGCAAAAACGCCAAAATAATATTGAAAAATGGCTCCAAAGAGATGAAATTGGGAAGTGCACATCTTTATATGTTGATGAAAATGAATTCATAATATCAACAAAATCAATGGGAAGGTAGATGAGAAAAACTCTGGACAAGGTTGTATCTAGAGAACAAAATCCTTAAAATGGCAAAAACATTGAAAAATGTTTAAAATGGCTTCAAAGACATGAAAATGGGAGGTGCACACCTTTAAGTGGTTACAAAGCTTGAACTTAATATTCCAATGGAATCTATTGAAAGTTAAATGAGAATAAATATATATATATATATATATATATATATATATATATATATATATTTGTAAAGACACATAATCTTACTATGAGTTTGAATACGGAAGTTGATCTTGTTTTCTGATGGGTGAGGTATACTGTATCCACAAAACTGAACTTCTGGACTGAAAAAATATGTATGAATATCAAATCGTTGATTATCACAAAACTTAAAGAGATGCATTTCAGCCATATCAGATTTTACACGAGAGACCTTTTTCATGCTAATTTCATGCCACATTAAATACTTGACATTTGATATTTTGCCGCTCAAAGTTGCGTCATTCTATTTTGAAATAACAATTCAAGCAATGATGCCATAATGAAAATTCCAGCAAAATGGGGTTTGTCGGGTATGAGGCCCCATATATCATGTAAAATATGAAATTTGTATATTCTAATTATTACACTTTTTTGAAAGGAAAGATTTACTCTAGTTACAGGAACACTTTAAATACAGATCAATTACATGAAAAACCTATCTCTCTCTTAAAATAATCCATAGTGTTGTATAAACATGTCAGAAAATACATATAGTACCTTTTGCATTAATAAATCTTTGATGTAACTCATGAGTGATTTACATACAGGTAGCATTGCACTTAGATAATGTTTCCCCTCTTTTAACATATACCACTGACATTTTAAAATGAAATTCTTCTCCTGTAAAATAAAAATTTTCTAACCTATCTACCCTTTTTTTCAGGCATCAGACATGAACACCTGACTATGCCAAAACATGTAGTTGACAGTATTAAGTCACAGTATACAAGCCTTAACGTATAGTCCTGTCTTTTTCAATCTTCACAGTCTACTTACTTTTTCATGATGATGTACCTAAGAGAGTTGCCCAGTGTGTGGTCTTCATTGTGAAAAACAAACGTCTTGCACCTCTCGTCATCTTCCCCTGGTGTTTCAATCTGACAAACAAACATAATCACCTTTTACAAAATGAAAGTTTTGATTATATGATTCAGGGTTGGAAATAAGCGGATGCCCAATTGCCCGTGCCGTACTAAATATTGGCCGGGAAAGTCAATTCTGACTTCAGCTAGCCCGCGGAACAAGTCGTTTTTGAGCGTTCGATGATACAGTTTATATCTGTGTCATTTTGTTATTTTCAAGCTAGTCCGTAATCAGATGAGAATTACGCGGGTCAATGAAATGGCAGGTGGGACTAAAGGCCGAACCTAACGAACAAGTTAAACCTAAGCTTTATTTAAGATACAGTACAGTCGGCATGGAATAAGGAAAATCCACGAGCACTAATTGTAGGCGCTCACTAAAACTAGTACGCGGACGCCGACGCGGACCTCAGAAAGTCCGACTTGAAAAGAAAAAGTAGTGATTTCTCTAAGAGTTCCAATTATTTCTTTGTGAAACTTTCTACAGACATTGTAATGAACATGTTTATTCTTATCAATGGCAGATATTCACAACTTAAGTCCTAAATTTATCATTTGAGGCACTGATCTGTTACAAACTCACTAAAACTAGTACACGGACTTCGACGGCCAACTTGGGATGTCAAGACGAATATTCGTCTAATTTCAATAAATAACAACATAAATTTAATTGTTCTGAATAGTGTAAGCGTAATGAAATGTAAGTACTTCTTATTTATGCTTAAGGACATCTTTATCGGCGATAAAACAAGGTTTGTTTACTTTGTGTGACAGCGGTCTCGATCATTTGGAAAAGCCAACTTCGGTTTCCTACCTTATCTCATAAAGAAAAAAATGAATTTACTATAATTTAAATAAGTACTAACATGTTATTATGAAATTCATCTCTTTGACATTTGCAGAGGCAATTTAATAGTGACAGATTTACTATATTGGCATCCATGTTTTTGTCATGCAAGGCTATAGGTAAAATTGTATTTTCAAGCTCTTACAGAAAGTATTTTCCCTCTGAATTCCTTCAGATGAAACCCATTTTATCCTTCACTTGAACTTGAGTCATAGTGAAGATGATTTTAAAAGTTAGATCAAGAGCACCTTTCCCCCTCGTATGGATATTGAAAGTAGGTCAGAATGGGATAAATGAAATAAGATAGAAGGCATAAATCAACATTTTACCCAAAAAAATTTATTCTCCTTTAAATATCATTTATTTTGGATAAAAATTTTGAATGATTTCTTGCATATTATCTCAAACCAGCGAAACGTCCGGGAACTGTTACTGTCCGGAAACTGTTACAGCACCAGTAACACTAATAACAAGTGCAGTGAAAATAAATTACCACTTCTAATTTAGGTTTGTTGTCTGATTTTGCTGTCATGTTGACAATGTTCAATCTTAAACATGTGCGACTACTTTCATTTTCACATTCATCTTGCTTTGGTTTGGTAAAGCACAAAATGAGTTTTCCGATAAACGGTACATTACCGATGGGACGACACAATAAAGTAAATGGTACAATCTTCTATTCTGTGGGTAGTGATTATCTAATATTTTTTTCACATAATATCAACATGAGATATATAACTATAAGATAAATAGGCTTGTAAATTATCATGATTTTTTTCTATATATTTTATCTATATACATGTAATCAGTACATTTTTATAATCCGGTAATATATTTTCCTCACATTATACCATCCCCATTTCCAGACTCAAACTGATCAACAAAGATGCACATTTCGTACTATAGTTTTTTGATGGTGCCGATCAGTATGCATGATTACTTTTGTATCAACTATATATTCTTTATTCATGAATTTTTAGTGTACTAAGTACACTACTTGATACATGCATTTTAACATGGTTTTATAAAACTTAAAGTATAGCCCTCAGGCTCAGTACAGCTGTACAGTACAGCAATACTAAAAGTTAGTTTAGTTCCATTTCATCTGTGAAAACTGCACGCAGTCATATGTAACACTATGCGCAACAACCCTTCCGGATGATTAACTTCAAACCTGAAAGAAAAATGATATCTTATAATTGCTGAGCAATGTTGCGCCCATGTTCATTAATAACTAGTCCTTAAGGTTTTGTAGTTGGCCGTCCATAAAAAAGCTATTGAACTTACACAAATTGTAAGGCCGTAATTAATTATCATGAAAAGGTCTATAATCCCTTTTTCGTGTTATCTGCGGGACTGACATTTTGAGTGGCAAAATCGTCATTGTTCTGGCAAAAGGACAATCAGGCAATACAATAAATATGATGTCAAAAATGTTACTGGAAACGTTACCTTAATTTTTTGCCATTCAAAGCGTCAGTCCTGCAGTTAATGTAAAAGGGTCTGTTTGCATGGATGTTGGTCTGAAACTCCAAACAGTTAGTTTCCCAAAGAGGGTTCGAGGGAGAATTAAAGCACTGGAGGCTGGAAAATGATTATGAAGTGTTTGGATACATGATTTCTTGTCACATATTAATTATTTCACCTGTGTCAAGTTGGCAGCATCTGTTTGGTGCAAAATTGCTTATTTAACATGGCCCTTATGCAGTTATTAGTTGGTTAGGAGGGGATGTGGAACCATTTTAGTGAGAAAAGAATTTGGCTCATGACCAAGAGCTTACTGAGATTCAGTGCAGCTCACAGCCTTTTGGTATCCTGGCTTTCAGATGAGATTATATCAGTCAAAACCAAGGCCCCATGTCAGGTTAGACATGGCATAAGTCAAAACCAAGGCCCCATGTCAGGTTAGACATGGCATAAGTCAAAACCAAGGCCCCATGTCATGTTAGACATGGCATAATTAAGTCAAAACTTTTCATTACTCACAATTTTTTTAATTCTAATTTGCAGCAAGATGCCCTCACCATATAAGTGAAATTTTCTTGTCAACCATGTCAAACAAAAAAGAAACAATTAAAATTATTGTGTATATGTGTTGTCTGAGAGATGAAAACTTTGGCAGGATTTGAACACTAGCTGGTCTGTTTCATTGATCAACACGGCTCAGGTTATCTCATATCATGGTCCATGACTCATTTGTCTCTACCCATTAGAGAGTTATATTGGCAGAATTGGCCATCTTATGTGCAAGGTTTACCATGGACTAATTCAACCCACCTACCTTATCTCGTAAAGACAAAAATGAATTTACTATAATTTAAATAAGTACTGACATGTTATTATGAAATTCAGCTCTTTGACATTTGCTGAGGCAATTTAATAGTGACAGGTTTACTATATTGGCATCCATGTTTTTGTCATGCAAGGTTATGGGTAAAATTGTATTTTCAAGCTCTTACAGAAAGTATTTTCCCTCAGAATTCCTTCAGATGAAACCCATTTCATCCTTCACTTGAACTTGAGTCATAGTGAAGATGAAACTGCAAGATTAATGACCTTGTGGTCATGTGTGAGTGTGAATGCATATAGAGAAAAGAAATGTGATTGAATTCATGTTTTCATCAAGTTAAATTGTACTATATATCATATTAATATTAAAAGAAATGAAAAAAAATTTCATTGGTAAAGTAAATGCATATCCGTTTTATACATAACTATAAGCGGTTTTAACATAATTGCCTTCTTGTGCTTTATGTGTATTGTGGTTGTAGATAGTTAGCTACAAAACCTGAAATTATCAAAAAATCATAAGAGATTCCAAGTACATGTAATTCACATCCAGCTTTTGTAGCTCACTGACCAGAGGTACTATTTGCATGTATATATAACTCACAAAATGGCAATTACATTAAAAGTGTCCATTGCTGAATGGCTCATTCTGAGTTTCTTCTTTACAGTTACAGCTTCTCAACCCAATATTCTCCTCATTGTTATTGATGACTTGCGGCCAACACTTAGCTCCTATGGATATCCACTGGTCATCACTCCACATATCGATAACTTGGCAAGAAAATCTGTCATATTTACTAAAGCCTATGCACAGGTTAGTATTACCTTGGAGCTAGTTGAAGGGCTTCAGTGTCTGTACATGTACTTGTATCGGCTGAAATGCTGCACTGGAACCAGTGGTAGCCTCTCACGTGGATATTAATGAAAGACCACCACTATCTAAATCAAATAATCGTTGAGTGGTAATTAATTACAAACTATGTTTGTTTTAGTAATAAACAGAAAACAGATATATCTTTTCCCATTTACTTGACGATCAAGCTATATGCAGATAAAATCTTTCGAACCAAAGACAGATTGATTTACTAGATGTCCAGTCATCAATTGAACTACATATTTTATAGCAATTTTTCCTTCTCTAGAATAGATGGAAAACTGGAAATATGATAACATGAAAAAGGGTTTTTTCTTGCAACATACATGCTCTCATTGCTTATGTCATTAAATGGTTTGTTACATGATCAAGAATCTATCAAACAATTTTGGGATCACTTTCAGAGGATGACAGATTGTCTCTTTATACAGTTGAATTATTTCAGGTTGGTCATTGTAAGTAAATAGGTCACACATAACAGGCAATTTTTAAATGAAGAGGCTGAGGCAGAATATATCCTCCTCCAATTTCACATGATGTCAAGGGCAATATCAGACATACGTTGTTTTACCACCCAAATTGACACATTACTATCGAAGCAATAACGTCATATTGAAAATCCTGGCAAAAGTGATTTGTCACACATAAGACCGCTTATATCATGTAAAATTAGATGAAGGTATATTGTCTGTAGTTTTAGTGTTGCTCTGGTATGTACAGATTAAATAAGTAAATCATTTTATGCATTTGTATAAAAAGATAAATCAGCAAGAAAAAGTTCTGTGGCTTCTTCGACATCCATTTAAAAGCGTCTTTCAACTTTTATCTCTAGCAAGCTTTATGTGGTCCAAGCCGTACGTCATTTCTAACCAGTCGGCGACCAGACACCACTCGATTATATGATGTGCACTCTTACTGGAGAACAGCTGTCGGTAACTACACCACATTGCCGCAACATTTCAAGGAGAAAGGCTACCATACAACAAGCTATGGAAAAATTTTCCATCCAGGTGTGGCATCGGGTAAGACGTATGACTATCCATACAGCTGGTCATCACCTCCGTATATCCCATCTACTCTGCAGTATAAAATGAAAAAGGTATCCAAGATCTTGAAGTTTTGAAATTAAACCCTCCAATAAGTACAGCTAGTATTACTGATCTGACTTCAGTAACTTGATGTAAATTAATCATTATCAGAGATTTATAACAAAAAGATATATAAAGTAAACCTATTCTGCACCTTGGGTGGTAGAGATCAGTATGTAGTTTGCTTGACTGAAGGCCAAAAGGTCCTAGGTTCAATTCTTACTGACAACTTAGGTGTCATGTCTTTTAGCTGAGAGAGTGAAAGCCAGGGTCCTTTGTCACGGTACATGTCAATATATTAATTAAAGATCCCTCACTGCTTCAGGTAGGTCTGTTGCAGAGGTAAAAATGTCCATGTCATGCGTCAGACAGATGCTGTCTCCAGATAAGGAAACAATCTTAGCATAACAATAAACAAATAAAAAAAAATATTCTCAATATGTGATACAAGTTCTCTTTATTCCATCTTGACATTACATCTACATTATATAGTAGGGATCACAGGGACCAAGTGATCTTAGGTGCAGGACTCTCTGTTAAGCTAGCTTTTCAGTATTTTCAAGCCCAGTTTACAACCCCTATATCACGAGGTCTACTGGTGTACTCCTTGAGTGTTGTTTGTTTTCCTTGAATACTCCATTTTCATCGTTTGCTAAAGGTTGCCATCACAATATTGAGAACAATCAAAATTGTGTAATTATGTAACATCAGGACTGAGTTCATGTTTACAGTGAGAAGTTCTGTCAGTGTTCATGACAAAGTGCTTCTGTTTACTCACATACTCTGGTTTCCTCCACTACAATAAAAAAAAAAAGGCTAAAGTCATGTAAATAGACGTTTTTCTTAATTTAAATGATGTAAGTGTCATAATATCTGACAAACCACGTTTAGCCACCATTTTCATTATGACATCCTGTATTATAAATCTGAGCAGCAAAACTTCTTTTGTCCAATATTGGCTTGGACATCATGTAAAACTGGTAAAAGGTCTTTAAAGATATTTAAAGAAGGATATGAAACAAGATCGAAAAATTCAGTGTTTTATAACATTGTAGAGAAATTCTAGGTTTGTCCCGATGGGAACGGCAGGCTTCAGATGAACGTCATGTGTCCGGTCAACATCAGTTCTCAACCTGAAGGAACTCTCCCAGACATACAGTCAACACAGGCTGCCATTGGTCATCTCAAGGAGCTGTCAGCCAATCAGACAAAGCCTTTCTTTATGGCTGTGGGATACTATAAACCCCACATTCCATTTAAATTTCCAGAAGAGTATTTAAGTAAGTTTCTTTTTCTTTATGCACTCAAATTTTGTTTATATCCTCATTATAGAAATGGGTATTACTAAAACTTTTTGTATCATGATGTATCACAATGATTTACAGTGATTTCAAATGATATCCAATCAGATTAAGCAATGCACTTTATGTTGGACAAAGGAGTCCTGCATCAATCTTATCTAGTGATTCATCAGTGTCCAGTCTTCTAGAGAGGACAGTAAAAAAAACCCAGATCCTGTGACATTACAGTAAACGTCCGCACACATATAAGGTCATGTACAGCATTTAACGAGTCAGTTACACAGGTTGAAATGCCTTTGCAGTACTTCAGACTGGTGCTATTAGTATATGAGATATGATATCGATGTGAAATGAAACAACAAACAAAATTAATGATAGTTTACTACATATATATGCACATACGAAAATTGATTGTTTTGTTCACAGTGACTGAAAAAAGATATGCATATCAGTAGGCAGACTTGCATTTTTTAATTCCTACTCATTTATTTAATGTGTTATATAATAACGACATCTCCACAATTTGTTTGCATCAGAAATTTCAAAGACATGAAAAATTGTACCCAATTTAAAGTTGAGAGGTGTAAAGTCTTACTTAAGACTGCTTCAGATTTTATCTTCTGTAACTCTCTTCACGCGGTACATGATCATTATTATGCATCATATAATTACTTTTCTATTGAGAAAGAAAAATGTGACTGTGTTGGTCAGATTCAATGGGATTTATGTTATATTTTCTCAAAAAACCCTCTGGGCTCAGTAATCAGTGTAAATACTAAACCTTATTGGAAGCTTTTCACCTTTGTTTATTACAGATATATACCCTTTGTCATCAATCAACCTAGCTCCTAATCCATACCGTCCAGTCAATTTGCCAGAAGTAGCCTGGAATCCATGGGCAGATATAAGAAGACGAGATGATGTCAAAGCACTTAATATATCTTGGCCATATGGTCCAGTGCCAAGCCATTTTCAGGTATATCTTGCCTCTTTAATCACAAAGGCTTTTCCTAGATCAGTATGTTAGACTGGAAGCTGGAAGGACCTTGGTTTGTGCCCGAACGGTGGCATATTGCTTTCCTGTGTTTTGGATGAAAGTGTGATAGTAAAAGACTGTTTCAGATGGCCCCTTTGCATTGGCTGGAATTTTTACGCAATGTATCAATCACAAAGCAGCCATCATTGTAGCATTATATGAAAGTATGATAGTAAAAGACTGTTTCAGATGGCCCCTTTGCATTGGCTGGAATTTTTATGCAATGTATTAATTATAAAGCAGCCATCATTGTAGCAGTGAAGTAAGCAAAAACAAATCTGTATACACAGATCTCTCTAATTTCACACAAAGTCTGTCTGTGATGATTCATATTGTAAGGAGCTGCTTTAACTGACACAGTAAAACCAAATACAAAACACTGTTCATACCAAATGGGGGTTAGAGTTATCTGTGCATTTATTATCTGTATTGAATTATTCATTGTTTGATTAGTTTCACATTTTGAATTTAACTTTGCGGACATCTTCACAAGCTACGTAAACTTCTCTTTCCTCTTGACTGATTGCATTCAAAGGTCATGGGCCAATTTGTGTTTGGTTCACTTGCTTCGCACATGAACGAATCCGAAGCATTGAAACAAACCATGTGACAAAACGAAAATAATACATCTGGTGCATGTGGTCAATGGAATGAAAGCATCTTTCCTCTTCATTAAAGCCTCTGTGTCTTTTTGACTGAAAATCTTTCAAGCTGTCTACAGAAAACGTTTCACAAATTTTATTATTTATACAGAGGATGATTGTCGCCATTATTGTTTTTCTTCATAATCAAATTGGCTAAGTCAGGCTTAATCTCATCGGTCAATTTGGTTAGTAGTATATTGAATACTTTTTGCTAGGCTGTGCCATCAAAACCTGCGACCTTCGAATGCTGTCGGTTTACATAATGCATCCCCTTGACTTTGTGAAGATGCTTTGCCCATTACCAAACTACCTTATGATTTTTATTCATAATTGATAAAGATTAAATATTACATTCATCTTTAAAGTTTATCAGTAAAATTTCTCTTATCATGTTCAAGGTCAAGGTCAGTTTTAGATTCGTAAGAAATTGTAAAAGAAAAAGGCATGTAAAGTAAGGTTAAAACTAACATAAATATTGTTTTTCACACTACTTTGTTGATTTGTATGACAGGAGCATTTAGTCAAGCAAAAAACGGAAAGGAAACAATACTTACTGAAGTATCTACCTCAGTAATAGAGAGGTTACAAAATATATTACAATATTGGCCTTGTTCTGTGACCTCGATTTGCAGCACATATATTTCTATCTAGTTGTTGTTGTTGTTTATGTCACTGTATTTATTGAATAGCGTGTGATGCGACAAGGGTACTACGCCTCATTGACGTACGTAGACGACCTTATCGGTGAGCTGTTGTCAGCAGTAGAAAAATACAGATTCTCCAACAATACTATCATAGCATTACTGGGCGACCATGGTAATTAGATTTCTTGCATTTGTGCATAACTGTGTTGTGGAATTATTTTGCAGTTGCATTTTTGGGATTTTTTTTTTGTAGTGAATCTGCTATAAAGGGGTAGAGACAACAAAGCTCAAACTTCAAAGTGTTGGGATTGTAACGAAGAGGTCCCAAGTTTAAGGTCCCAGTAGCTAGTCATTGTCATCTCTTTCGGATGAAAGTGAAAACCAAAGTCCTGTGTCAGAATAGACACGGCACATAAAAGATCCCTTACTTCTTCGCATAGCTCCTGTGCATAGCTCTTAATGTCCATGTATTGCATTAGGCAGATACTGTCACTGTATTAGTGTAATAATGGTGTGACACTAAACAAAATCAAACAAACAGAACCTATAGAGCTCTAACTGAAAGTGTTTATTTGTCAATCATTTTAACTTTAAAGAAGTTCACTGTTGATGCTTCATTATATGTTTCCTTTTCTTACCCAGGCACAATGCTCCATAGAATTAACATTCATTTGGATTTCTTCTTCTAACTACAAATGTTTGTTTTTTCTTCAAAATTTAGGAGATATTTTATTCCTGAATACAATAATCAAAAATTTTTAGAATCTTCACTCTACATATATTATTTGAAGGTGTTTTGTTCCCAACAACCATGTAAGTGGTTTGTTTTTAAGGAATTAAAATGTGAGGGTCCAAATCTCAAAATTAAAGCACACATGCTTACTCTCTCAGGTCATTATATAACTTGATTAATTTCTTGTCATTATTTGACACATTCGATTCAATATATCTGATCCATCACAAAGGGACCTTATGCTGTCAAATTCAGCTGCTGTGTATAATTTGATGGATAAAATGTAGTTTTGGAACAAAGACTAGTAAATAGTAAAATCTGATTTGTTTTTCTATTTTTTTTTTATTACCGATATATTAAAAGAAGAAATTTGTTTTCTACCAATTATTTTAATTTTACTTTCCTCTCCTGTGTTACCTCATGAGCTGTGATACATGTAGTTGTCGAAATTGTTTGCCTCTAAAAGCAGTCATGACTAGTACTTGATTTACTCTATGTCTTTATTGACAGGTTGGTCCTTGGGTGAGCATCAGGAATGGTCAAAGTATAGTAATTTTGAGGTATCCACCAGAGTACCTTTGATGTTCTCTATTCCTGGAATAACATACATGCCAGATATGTCACCCAGTTTTCAGCATTCACCATATCGTGTGGAAGACACCAATTTAATGAAAATAAAGCAGAAAGCTTTATCATACAAATCTACATGTAATACAGATCAGTTCATGGTGTCAGATGACTTAGTTGAACTCGTTGATGTTTTTCCAACTCTAGTGGACCTAGCAGGGATTGTCAGCCCTCCTTTGTGTCCTAAACAATCATTTAATGTTGACTTCTGCACAGAAGGACAAAGTTTGACTCCCTTGATATTTAAAACATTAGGAAAATATTACAACAGTCAAAAACAAAATCTACTATTTAATAAATATGAAAATTACAAAAATAGTACATGGAAATCTGCTGCATTCAGTCAGTATCCAAGACCAAGCGTTCACCCACAAAACAACAGTGACCAGTGTCGTTTGCAGAACATTAAAGTTATGGGATATTCTATGAGAACTGCTAAATATAGATACACGGAATGGGTTAGATTCTATCCATCTAACTTCACCATAGAGTGGTCCAACTTGTACGGTAGAGAACTGTATCTGCATGAAGTAGACCCAGAGGAAAATCACAATGTAGCAGACGATCTCGGGTGGAAACATTTAGTTTCTGAGTTGTCAGAAAAATTACATCTTGGTTGGAGATTTGCCTAAGATTAAAGTGAAAGTGGAGTGGATTTGCAGGTTAAATCCGTCTACAACTCATGAAGTTTATAATACTAGGAATTATGCCTGGTTTCCTGGTGCAGTGCAGATGAGACATGCAGCCCCTTTAAAAGTATTCCTGGCAATCATGACTAAGGAGAAAATACCAGTATTTATAACATTAATAGACTAAAGCAATGAGAAAAGAGGCAGGCTTGGTGTTATGGTTATGTACTCAGCATTTGGTGCAGATTGTCTGGGTTTGATTTCCAGAGTATGCCACTAGATTCTATATTCAAGAATCTAGTTACATTGTACCTCGTGCCCGTATGTCACAATACATGTGTAACTGAAAAATGTTTGAAAGCAATGTAAGGTACCAATCAACCAATCAACAATATGAATACATCTGGATCTGGATTCCATTCCTGGATTGTGCCTCTACATTCAAGATGCGAGTTATATCCTGCTGTCATGTCACAGTACTTGTATGACTGAAAATTGTTGAAAGCAACATGAAACACCAATAAAACAACACAAAAAGTGAATATATAGCTTTGTCTAATGATACAACACCAATCCAAAAACCTATCAATACTGTGTATTTAATGTAAAAGTTCCAGTGTAAATTTGGTAGAACAGCAGCAATAAAACCAAGAGCTCATTCTCCTGTTAAGATTTATACAGAGGTGCATCATTATTTACAATAAACTGTCATTAAGCAAATATTGATATATAAGTACATGTACAAAACATACTTTAAATATATATTTTAGTTGTACTAGACGAGGACAAGAAGAGGTTGCTTATGCCATAGTACCTTGTTTAGGATTCATCATCAGTCATCTGATGTCCTTTAACCATTTTGTTACTGCTGCATGTACTCTTAAACAGGGAGTCCTGTTGAAATTGTACTTAGACTAGAGTATTGAGTACGACCAGTAATTCCTCCTAAGTGAAAATTGAATTGTTCATCATTTAAGATAGCCGCCAATGAAAACCATATTAAGTTGGGTTTTTTTATCACTACTTTTCTACCACTAGTTTGGATGATCTGACAGCTATGACTGTTTGTCCTAAATGAAATCAAAGTCTTTGCAATATTTGTAATTTTTGGGGGATTGTTCAAACACCTGTAAGATAATTCCAAATCATTGGAGACCTATCTGTATTTAAAATGTTACTTGCAGTTGTCTGTGATGAAATATAAAATCTTTTGATCTTAAAAAGAGTCATTTACATGTATTAGTAAACCATGATTTAGAAAAAAAGGAATCTGTTATTTAGAGATTCTTATGTTGCAGACTTGTCCGTCATACAGCAAGTAGAGTGACAGTTTCATTCATGAAATTCTCCCTTTTTGGGGTTTTTCCCATCACATACATGCATTAATCTGAAATTTCTATGACAGTTTTATAATATTTTAATATTTTCATTTTTATTGTTATGTTTAAATTCAATGTTACGTTGTAAAATTTAGTATTACAATTATATTTTATATGCAGTGTTATGTTTTTATACGCAATAAATACCTATATATCACTACACTGATTTACTTGTATCTTATTCAGTTCCTTCATTTCTTTATTGAGACTTGATGTAATAATCAATCTGGGTTCGATTCCCTGACTGCGACATTCTCTACCCAGATATGCAAGTTAGAGTAACGGACGATAACTCTGGGTAGAGAATGTGACTGCGATTCTATAATTAGGAGGTTTGTTACCTCCTACTGACGCGTTGGGATATGGCTGAAAATTTGTTGATGGCGACGTTAATCAGACAGCAATCAAATAACCACCATTGCTGTGCCGATCTACAATATTACAAATAATTGCATGTATTTCGGCCCTTACAGGCTGATACTATTAGCGTTCTCGTGGAATACAGACATCATTCGAAATTCGGACATCATATCGGCTCTTGCCACATGTTAAATAAATAAATAAATAAATATATATATATATATATATATATATATATATATATATATATATATATATATATATATATATATATATATATATATATATATATATATATATATATATATATATATATATATATACATATATATATATATATATGGTGTAAGTAATACAGATTTGAAGACATTGCTATATCACTGGCAAGAAACTAGGGATCTGGAATTAGCAGTGCTTCTATCAGAAGTACATTGAGTGATTTGTGTTTTCTTTTAAGACCTCTCAAATTTGTTAGCTTTCTCTCTTAAATCTATTTATATGGAGCATAATTTATAGATTTTTAAATGATGTCCTTTAATTGATTTGCCATTGTGGTGAGTGGGAAGGTAAGCCCGTAAACTGGTTAACCATAGCAATAGAGTAACTAGCGTTATTTCAATTGACCGTCGGTGCCTAAACTGCATTACATTGATTTTTTTGTGGTGTCTTTCTATGTTTTATTGTTTGCTTTTCTATCTGTTATGACTTTTTTGTCAGATGACTGAGTCGGTTGTCTTTTTGTTTTCTGAAACAAAAGGAAAGCAATCGTTGAAATATACTGAATGTCATACTGCGCATCAGAACCTAGCAAATCCCATATTTTATAATCGTACAAGAATGTATCGAGTCTCTGCAGTTGGCTTCTGAATCACTAGCCAAACTGTCTGAACAAAATAGCGGTATCATGGATTCAGTTGGTTGGGTGGTGTTTTACGTGGCTGTCAACAATTTTTTCAGTTATATCGCGACATGGAGGCAGGAGGTAATCAACCTCTTAAACATAGTACTAGCGGTGCAATATGGGAATCGAACCCGGATCGTCGGCACCACAAGTCAAGTGTATAACCACTACACCAAGCCTGCCCCCATGGATTCAGAAAATAACGGTATCATGGACACGGAAAAATTAGGGAGGCGTATGGTGAATGTTTGTCAATAGAATTTCCTGAATCAATGCCGAGAGTGCTTTTTGGAGCGAAGAAATTAATACAGACGCTACCATGAATCATCTGAATTCATGGGAAGGTTTCAAACAATGAGCGATGACTGTCTTTGGTAGGTCCTATTGATACATCAATAACATCAGCTATTGAACGAATATGTTCTACTATCTGTGATGATTTCTTCCACCATTGTAAACAGTATGGTGTAACTAATTTGAATGAGATGAATTAAGAATAGATTCAAAATTCTTCGAAAATTATCATCAGCATCATCTTCGTTATTGTTGTAGGTAAACGTACATGTAGAATTTACATACATGTATATTACCATGTGTTTCTTGCTCGAAAGTTATAAATAGATGCATAAAATGTGTTTTTTTCTCCTGAATTAGGATAATAAATTATAATATAGTGGAAAAGCGGACAAGAATAACTAAATATTCAAATTAATTTTAAAATTTAGAATATTCTAACTATTGCTTGTTAACGGCCAGGAGGCCGAAAATTTGCGGCAAAGAATGTTTGTGTTATTTCTTTTAGTATATTTTACTTCTCTTTGGAGGACTACTTATTATATCAAATTAATTTTGATATACATATATGTCGGCTAATGTTTGTTTTCTATACACTGTTGTTCGGATAGCAATGCTACTGTATATTCAATCTGTAATTTGTGCAGTGCCCCTCTTTGATCTCTCTGACAAATAGCCAGTATGGCATTGCCATCGATGGCGAGAGGTTTCATGTATATACGGATTCCTTATTGACTTGGATTTTGGACATTCAGTGGTTTTGTTTCGAATTTATACACACACTTAGCTTACCTTGCAGTTAAATTGATATCGATAATAGTTCACGATTAACATAATATAATACGATTTTTTTATCGTTTGTTCTTCAACGTTATTATTGTTATAATATGTATCAACATTATTGTTATAATATATATCAAATTATTTTCAACGTATGAAGAGAAACTATGCGGATTTAGGAAAGGAGCAAGAAGATTGTTATGTTGTTGTAAACAATAATTAATGTTTCTGTCGTAATATACTCAGTGCTATCGTTGAGTTTTCCTTAAACAAAAAAGAGCTTCCCATCATGAAACATTTCTTCATCAGTGTTTTAATGCCCACGCTATAGTACGGCCAGGGCATTGAGCGTTTGTATTGTCTGTCCAATGATAATTTACCATCGCAACCCCACTAACTCTCAAGCAAGCATTTGAACCAATTTCGCCACAAATGAGTGCAGTCTTAGTCCGAGATTCTCTGCCCTTCTCCCGCTTTTGATATCTCCAACAAACCGTCGATATCAAAAGTGGGAGAAGGACAATCTCGGACTACTGCAGGCTTGGTGGGGTGATTAAGCGCTTGGCTTGCGACGCATACAATCCGGGTTCGATTCCCGGGATGCACCACTGTGTTTAAGAGGTTGGTTACCTCCTGCTTCCATGTCCCGATATAACTGGAAAAATTGTTGAAAATGACGTAAAACTTCATTAAACCAACCATCCATCTGCCACAGATGAAAAGAGGTATTGGTCTTGATTAACCTGTTCTGAAGTTATGATCACCATTGGCCGCATTCTCTTAACATTATAGCATGTCGTTGCATACCCTTTTTTTTCACTATTGCATAGAACCGATTCTATAGTACTGTTGTATTGTACTACGTGTACATTCAGGTATAGGCATGAACGAATGAGGTATTTATCTATGCTTTGGCAACTTTTTTTCTGGCATTATTGCCCGTAACACTCGACTTCCATGTCACAAGTATTGTTCACCAGGTGCAAATGTGTATGAATGGAGTAAATTCTTGTTGGAACAGAATTAAAAGAGTGATTAATAAACCTGCTACTAGAATTTCAGCACTGTAGTATGGCGATTATAACTAATATAACGTATACTCCTTGATATATGGAACTTTGTGTACCAATCAAAGCAGGGGTTTTTTTTCAAAATTATCCTTTAACTTCAGCCTATCTGACAAGCTCTGACACCCTTGGATTCGGGAATATTAATTTTCTTTTTATGTTTTGCTGTAAATAAGTAATTTTGCACGAAAATCATGGAAGAACTGTATTCCCCTCGGAAAATGCATTCGGGGTGGACCCCCTCTCAACAAAATTTCTGAATCCACGCTTAATCACTCTTTTTTCATAACGGCCGATGACTATACCCTGACCGTCTGCATGTCGCCTGGACAATACTGTGCCAGACTTGCAAAGCAGGTGCGATGAACACACTGTGACAAAAGGTAATTGAATCACATTGGCTGGTACACAACAAATGCGGCTGTCTAGAGTGACCATTCTACACTCAAGATAAGACGAATTATAGATTGATACCTTCGACCTAAATAAACCTTATCTTTGGTCATCTCGTGTGGTCACCATCAGATAAAATGGACAGTGCGAAGTAATACACCTTATTGCAAGACCTTGAGGTAAAATGTACTTTCAGTAAACATTTAGCTGTTTAGAGATATATTTCTGAATGTTGCCAACATGCATTGTTACCATGCCAATATGTATTGTTAGCGTGTGCGACTTCACAGAACTGGCCTATAGATAGAGTTCTAGTATGCACAAAATTTAACTGGAGTTATTTTCCCTTTTCCGCCATCTTAGCGGTATATGACTGGACAATCGTGCAAAAATCAACCATATTGTGTAAGGAATTTCTCCAAACTAAGGATGCTTCTTGAATTTTTGAATTGTTATGCAATAAAAAAAAGAAAAACAATGTCAAAATGTTTTCAGAGGAGTTAAAATATAAACAACTTTCGCAAAAACATTCAATACAATTGGTACGAACTTGAAGCAAAAACTCCAGCTTCACCCTCAAAATGGCGGACGAGGGATGTAACTACAATTAAATTTTATTCATTCGAAAACTATCTTTAGGTGATCCCAGAAATTAAAGTCAGGATGGGGGTGGGATGCGGTGATATTGACAAAAGATACTTATAATGACGACATTTGTAGGTATTGTATTTAGTGTATCTATATTACAACAATGCGAACAGATATACTAAGTATGTGGTCATGTATGCATGATATTATCCAAAAGATGAACAAGGTGAGGGTAAGAGAAGGTGGAGAGATTGAGTAAAGGGATGGAAAAGATTAGGATGGCCACAATCCCCTGTCTGACATCCTCCTTGAGGATAACCTCCCAACCATATCATTATGAGATATAATGATATCTGCCTGCACTTCTACAGCCATGAAATGAACAAACTTATTCTTTTTGTGACGTAATACTAAGTCTTGATGATTCTGACGATTTATGTATTAGACCCTTTTGTTTATAATTAGGCGAGGCTCGAGATCATGATGTAAAAATCCAACATTAGTACATCAGCGTAGATCAAAAAAGAAAATTAACTGGGATGGGGGGTGTCCAAAATCTATATACATGTAGATCTAGAACTAATAAAATCACCTTTTAAGAATTAAACGACATACCCATTAAGCAGGATGGAAATTTTCTTTAGTTTTCGTTTACTATAATTATTTCATTCCAAAACTTCATTATGAATTATTTAAACTTCAAAAGGCATGAAATCCTTGTCAACGTGCATTATAATCCTGTCAACAAGACTGGCAGCCCTGTCATCGCTCATTCTACAGATACCAGGAAGCATGTTAGCAAGGTGTTAAATACGATAGAAAACTCATACTTCCTTAATGTCGTCTTTCTTTGTTCTTGTTCAGCGTCTCTTCAGGGTTATTTCACGTTTATGAACGGCAGTGGCGGATCCAGGATATCCGAAACAATGGGGGCAGATGTGAAAATCAATTATTGGCCAAAATACTCCTCCAGTTTGCGTGCCGAATCTGGAGTTTTACTCGGATTATTCGGGTGTCTTCAACCTTATCATCTTTATACATGTATATTCCTTGTAGCGAAAAAAGGGGGCTGCCCCTCCTTCCAAATTCACCACTGAAAGCCATAAGTTTGATGCATTGCACAGAATTTTCTGTCTATACAATGGACAAACCAGAAGCAGTGAGAAATCTTTTGCGTGCAAACTTCGACCTTGACATGGGGCCTTGATTTTTACTGTTCCATACGAAAGGCCGTCGGTTGACTGAGTTGGTTGGTTTGGTGGTGGGGGTGTACTTCATTTTTGACAGTATAAAATACAGCTATAGTCATGTTCTGCTGTGTAAATTATTACGGAGTCAACTGGGGACTGTTTTCAGATTATGACAGTAATCAAATGCACATAGAAATCTTTGTTACCTCGGATATCGTACTGGATTGAGTAACCATGACAACAACGTGTACTGCCATGTTGTCATAATATAATGAATGACCTCTTGGACGACCTTGGAGAATGAACAACTAAACGACCCTGCATGGGATAAATACATATAGCTGATAACCATGAGAACTCATGTTCGATTGACCAATGATATCGATACGATCTTTGGATTATTTCTTGGTACTGGAATTCGTGTTCGATCGATTAGTCTGAAGGTCGAGAGGTTGATATAGACTCGACCTTGGAATTATACTAAGAACCGATACTTGATGTCTGATCGATCCGAGAGTAGTGTCCTATGACATATTTGAAATATTCTGATATTTAAGTAGTCATTATGCATATTTAAATATCAGAATAGTAGGTTAAAATCTTCCAAAAAGAGAAGTCCGTGATATTTAATTTTACCATTAAACCACTTAAAAAGGGCCATGTGACCGAAATCTGTGGAATGTGAGTGTTTCTGGTTATTCTGATCGATCCGTTTGATGAGTGAGGGTTAATATTGACATGACCTTGTGGTTATGTAGTAAGATTAGAACCATAGGACATAGGGAATCACATAGAATTCATCAATCTGCAGGCTGATGTTGATATCTACACGATTTCTAAAAATTATTCCATGGGGCTGATAACTGCATGTTATGATTGTGAGATACGACATTGGCATTACGTCATCACTCGCGTCATTTAATTATGGGAACCAATTTGATTTCTTTTCGATCAGACATCTGTTTCTCAGCGTAGGTATAGAGTAATGAGGCGACCGAGAAGATTCAATTTTCATTAGACTGTCAGGGGCAACTATATACCTCTCTACATGAAAATTATTATGTTAGACCAAAATGGCCATAGGAATTAATGGAGATGAACGACATTGAAAACTATCAGGCCTTGCGGATTCATAGACATGGCTTACATTACGAAGGAAACGGTATCATTTTGGAACTATTAACTTCGTTAGATTGATCGAGCAATTGTTTGATTGAATGAGAACTCATTGAAATAGTCAGTGAGATGTATTACCAAAGAAATCATACGACATTAGGGAGAGTTCGGTAAGATTAAATAAATGAATGAAACTTGACGACCAAACGGACTGTTCGCTGTGTTAAGATGTTTAATTTCTTCAGTGGTATTGAGAATCAGTGAAGACAATTTAAGATTATCTGTAGTAATTGTTGCCTGCTAAGCATAACTGCACTGAGGAATCGCTATGCCCGTCGACTCTCCTTCCATATGCCACATTTGTATTACGAATAGTTTGTGTATTCCATATAACAAAACATTTCCGTTAATATCGAACTTTTGACTTCTTGAACTTAACATTGACCTTTAAATTATCTAATTTTCAAAAATGTATCTTTGAAACATTTATAGTACGATATTTGTGGTTCTCCTGAGTCTCCTTGTGACAAGACCTTTCTGTTCTCACTTCATGACCTTGAACTCTGCCCTTCTTTTCACACAAAATCTAACATAACCAAAAATTTTAAACCATGCGTAACAGAGTTTTAACATTTTACATGCTACTAAACAGTTTGACCTCATTATCCTTTCAATGACCTTTAACCTACTTCAAAATTCAAAAGTGTACAAAGTTTGAACCAATCATGCTTGATATATTTTTCATATATCTAGTCTAACATACAACTTTTTACAGTGACCATACTGTCTCCCCAGACCGAATGACCATTGGATATAATTAAATCGACCTTGGCTGGATGGACTGTTACAGCAATTAATGGGGAAAAGTTCACAAGATCATAAACTTCTTATCGAATATGTTTATCGTTTATTTTATAGTAACTTGGGGCATATGTAATATATCGAAGTGTTTTAAGGTTGTAAAACCATGCGGTAGGTGTCCTTATAATACGATTACACCAACCCGAGCGTGACGCTAAACTTACGATGCCCTCTCTCCCCTTTCTGTAAGAATTTTCCCTTATTTGTGTGGTTTGCTCGATTCTTTGAAAAAATCGCAAGGAAATTGTATTTTTGCTACCATATATATTTATGTTGAGTTTTTTCTTATATACTGATTTCAAATTTAAACAGTTTACTATATCTATAACGTTTTAATAGGGTGCCATATGATTGATATGTCTGTATAGGGAACAAATGTAATTTAGAGAGGGGGTAGAAAGGAAGGGAAAACCCTCACTCCAAAGGTGTTGTTACCACTTTAAAATTCACACTCAGTGAAGAAAAAAAATGTCTGTATAGGAAAAAGGACATTTTCTGAAATCAAGAGGGTGCCTCTTCCCATATCGTTCAGTATTTACATGCAAGTTTTCGCCTTAGGATCGACAAGTCGTAGCTTCGAATCTCTCCAGAGCCTATAAGGTTTCCTCTTCTTCGAATGAGAAAACGATAATATTCAATGTAACGATTGACATGGCAACAGAATGCTTATGACACAGCTACTTCAAATAGATACAATGAAGATCTTTTAAAAAATCTAAGCAGCGTCAAGGCCATCGTATAGGGGAATTAATCGTATTGTCTTTTTCTAACTTTAGATTTTTATGATTTAAAGTGAGCAGCTGTCACGAAGGAAAACGTTTTACTTTTTTAATCTTATTTTTCTATTACAAAATTATTAAATAACTTTATATTTTGTGATAATTTAGGTTTTTATTTCGCTAAAAATATCAAGTTCATTTAATAATTTTGTAATAGAAAAATAAGATTGAAAAAGTAAAACTTTTCCCTTCGTGACAGTATTATACTATTCCACTTGTTACTATGTAACACCCCACCACCACCACCACAACCGCCCCCCTCCCCCCCCCCCTTTTTTTTTTTGGCGTGATATATTGTTCATGAATTAGGATCATATTATATGCAATTTTCTGGCGAAAATAATAAAATGAAACGAATTCCAGTGTGCAGATGTCACTGTATCATAACTACATGTTTACACATCAGTATGTATATACAGAAATGTTTTAAGGTCGTGAAACGTGAAACCTTGCGGTGTCTTCATAATACTATTAAGCCAACTTAAGCGTAACGCTGAACTTACGATGCCCTCTCTCCCCTCTTCGTAAGAATATTCCCTTATTTTTGTAGTTTGTTCGATAATTTAAAATAAATTTTCAAAACCAAGCAGCGCACAAGGTTGATGTCGCCACCGTATACTATTCCACCTTTTACTGTGTCCCCGCCCTCCCCTTTCCCTTCCCAATGGCAAATCCAGGATTTCCGAAAAGGGGGCCCCTACATGTGTATTAGCCAAACGACTTACCCATTTTTGGTGCTAAATCTGGTGATGTATTGACAAAGAAACTTAAATCTGTGAAAGACTTGTGACCTATAATAGCATGTGTCCTAATTCTAAGAATAAGTTGAAAGTTTCTCTGTGAACAGTATGCCTGATATACTATTTGCTATACTATTTAGAACTATTCTCAGAATAAAGGCATAGGTCTCAAGTCTTACACCTAGACTTATAAGTTTCTTTGTGAATAATACACCTGGATTTTACCGGTAAATATGTGGCAAAAAGATTACTATCCGCGCCACTCACTTTGTAAACCGAAAAATCTGGATTTTCACTTATTTATCTTTAAAATAGTTTTACAAAATTAATATCAATCCACAGATCTTGTTTAGTCGTAACTTTTGGTGTATGTTATACGTTTCTACGAAGAAGCATTCGTGTTTTATAGGGAAAAAATCATTTTAGATAGGGCGTTTTCTATATCAATTTTGACGTGACGTCGCCTATGTTTAACATTGAGTCTCTGAGAAACTTGGCGACGTCACGTCAAAATTTAACATGGAAATCGCCCTATCTAAAATTAATTTTTTTCTATAAGATATGAACGCTTCTTCATACAAACATATAGCATACACCAAAAGTTACGACTAAACGAGATCTATCGATTGGTTTTGCCTTTTTGAAATTATTCTGAAGATGAATATCTGAAAATCCAGATTTTCCGGTTTCCAGAGTGAGTGGCGCGGACAGTAATTGTTCATGAATGATTTAGGATCATATGCAATTTTCTGTTGGAGGATATTAATCAAAGATCACCAGTTGCCAGAGAGCAGAGGTCATTGTATCACAACTACATGTTTACATATCCGTATGTGCCAATCTGACAGAACAGCTTTGTCAGCCCATACGTACAGGGTGGATCAAGAGCACGTGCGGGAGCAGGTGTTTGTAATCAGTAAGGCAAAGGCGTCCAGTCACAGAGTTTTCGTCTCATGGCACATTGTATACCTGGACATTTGGGGGGGGGGGGGGGGGGTGGTATTTTGAACAACAACAACAAAAGATTAAAATTGTTAAAGTGGTGTCATTTTTTAGCCTTCGATTAAAAAATCAAAGATGGAACCGGCGTTATTCAATTGGTAGCGTGCTGGGTCTGTGCCTATGAGATTCAGGTTCGAGTCCCACCAGTGGCTTGTCGGTGTCATTAAACAATAAACCCGAGGTAGTCGTTGACACGGGAAAGATCAAATACAGTCGGGTTCAGGTGGATTCGAGTTATAAATTCCTGTGCATGACATATAATACTGACATTGTCGGCTCCAGAAATTATTATAGCATTGATGCTGTCGGCTCTTGACATGATGTATGGCATGGACACTGTGTTCTCTGCATGAAACATGAGAATTTCGTTGCTAGCTCTAAACATAACAAGTGACATCGACATTGTCGTCTCCCGACATTACAAGTGACACTGGCGTCGGTTCCCGACATTGGGTATAACTTTCTCGTTGTCGGCTCTCCTCACGACGAATGATATTGGCGAGATTCATGTTGCCGGCTTTCGAGGTTGTATGTTGACGTCAATTGTCAACATGGCATTAATGTTCTCTTTTTTAAACATGACCTATGATTCTGCTGTTGTCGGCTCTTAACATTATTTATCACATGTTTTGTTGTTTATGCAGTGAAATATCGCTATGTCATGAATTATTTTATGGCATAGGTGACGTCATAGCTTGGAAAAACACTGTGTCAAGCCGGTGTTTGATGAAATAATTAATCACCTTTAAACTGATTGTAACCATGTGATAAAAAGAATCTGCGATGAATTTTCTCGCCAAGGCTCAGGAATATAAAACAAACAACTCTTTTCATAAATACCGTATGAAATGAAAATTCATTTCAGATCCTATATATGACACGGATAGATTCGGCTCGCTACCTGATGTATAACATTAACATTGTCGGTTCCCCACATGACATGCCAAATAACGTCGGTTCTCGACTTTGTACTGATATTATCGACTCTCCGCATTGCCTATGGCATAGACGTTGTCGTATAATATAAAGCATGAATTTTGAAAATTGTCATATCTTGGAATAATGGCGTGTGCGATACATGTAAAAGTCAACGACTTGATATATGGCACCATCTGTGCCCATCACATAACAACACAGTTGTGACCAGTTCATTGGCACCGATATGCTCAATCATATGTCAGAGGTCATCCCTCGCTAAGTTCCATGTATATAGTACAAAGTGCAATATTGGCGTTTTCAACTTTACAAATTGAACTACCATTTAACTACATATCTTAACATATATCTGTATACATGGAAGATATCATGTTTTCAAATTGATATTTACATGAATAATTACATCTACAGCTATAAGCAGATTGACGACACAAATATGACATTACTTGACAGTGATAATAAGCAATCTTAGCATTATATGTCTATCTATAGATTTATGTAGCTGTGAATAATTCAACTCGGAAGGAAGTCCTTGCGAGGGTCATGGACAAACAGATGGTATTAATGTGTATAGCTATGTATGAACACGGCGCTCTTAGTAAAATGTGTTGACTTATCTAGCCAAGATAAATGATGAAAAGATTCTTATCTGCAATGTTTACTCTCTCTCTCTCTCTCTCTCTCTCTTACATATATGTATAAGCAACTCGCCGTAATAAATTTAATACAATAGATATAGAACACTTAAGTAGCAATGGACAGCATATATGCTATAATAAATTCTACTATGAGTTATGAATAAAATTAAAGGTCAGCAAACACCATGACACACTGGACATTGCATAAAGCTTTCTGGAGAAAGTCCTTGACACTGGGGGTTTTTAAATGGTAAGTGCGGTCTATAAACATGGACAATAATCCATGCGTTATTTAGCCGTTTAGCAGCATGGTGTGGAGATCATGGTGCTTTCATGTTAGCTTTGTTGATCAGTAAGTATTTGACTATAGTAGTTGAATGTGAAGCTATAAAATAATGGATTCTATTGTTAGACCGCATGTTTTTATGTTTTATGTTGCCAGTGTTGTTTTCGTAAGGAAAGGAATGGTAATGTATGTGTATACTTACGTCTATTTTATTACTATTATTTTTATTTTTATTTTCTGTCTTTATCATAACTTTTGTTGTCACCTAAAGATGCGTTACGAATGTGTTGAAACCCGTGCATATTTTGAGTACAATATTTTGGAAATGGTCATAAAGGGCCTCTCTCTCCCTCCCTCTCTCTCTCTCTCTCTCTCTCTCTCTCTCTCTCTCTCTCTCTCTCTCTCTCTCACACACACACACACACAAATGAGATAAATTATTTTTTCTTGTCTAAATATACCATGTTAAAATGTTAAAAAAACATAGGCCTTCGAATTGTTAACATTTTCTTTCATTTGCTCTTCTTACGATAGAGAAATAAAGCAAGATGTTACAGCAGGAATGTAAAGTGAAAATAAGAGTATAGAAATTATGTATGTATTTGAATGTGCGTATTTATGCATAGGTTAAACAAAAGAGGCATAGGTTAAACAAAAGAGGAAAAAGAAACTATTCGGTAACCAAAATGATATGTGTGGAAACAACAAAAAGAAAAACGGGGGGATTGCAGAATAGATAATTCATGCGTTGAGCCTTTGTGACCTCATGTATCATTAGCGGTAAACAAATATATTATTCTCATTACATGGGGAACAACATTTTACATGTAGCAAATGATATTTTTGTAAAGGTAAAAGTAAGTCCTTGTAAATGTAGTCATGGTTCTCCGGGACTAGTGTAAATGTAAATATTCGGGCTTGATATTCGAAAAATATGTAAATTTGGAAAATCCGATGAGCAGACGCTGAGCTATGCGTTGATGTCTTTGTTTATTTGCGAAAAGTTCTTGTGATGTCAGGTGACGAAAAATGTCAGAGAAGAATCTGATAAAGCTCTGTATTTCAACATTTTGCAGGTTTGCTGTGAACACATGTTGTAGGTCATATTTATAGTGTGTACTTTACGGCATCCCAGATTTGCTGCGGACTGCACGGTGAGTGTTTATTTCTAGTATGAAGTCATGCATTTGTCAAATGCTAATTTATGTATCTACAAACAAGTAACACATGGACAACGTTATACTTATAGTCAAATTGCTGAATGTATGATTACATGATTTGCAGTCCACACTACTTCCTTTTGTTTTGTCACTGTCGGACTATAATTTTGAACTCGTTCACACCTTTGTGAACATTCCCACCCAAATACCCAATGAATATACCTTTTTTCTGATTTTCATGATGTAAGGTTCAATACTGAATAAATGAAGTTTTCCTGCTCAGATCTGTGTAATACTATTGTTAGGTAAGTATATGTGTCATAATGATATTTCCAGTTAAAAGCGGTTTTTCTAATATTAGACACTCTCATCATTTTAGATTGTTAAATGGTGTGTAATGTAATGACAATGTTAATAATATAAGCAGTGAATTTTAGATACAGATACATACATCTTCACCTGAAATTGTTCACCATATGCTATCTGGACAAGTCTATGTACACACTGTGTTATAAGAGGTATGCCCAGTGAATTGTTACATATAATCATTTACACTGATGATTCAAAGAGATGCATATTTTGAGTTATATATATATATATATATATATATATATATATATATATATATATATATATATATATATATATATATATATATATATATACAGAATTGTACACCCTATCAAAAGAATTTTGCTTTTATTTAATACAAGTATATTGAGCATAATTTGTTCAAACCAGACTATATTTAAATTACAGAGTCACATATATATTCTTCAAAATATGATATACCGGTAGGTATGAATTCATCATGGTCACATAAAGGGTTAAAACAAAACTAAAGTGATTAGAAAAGTTGCAAATGTGACAATCCAAATTCATAAATTGACTCATCTCTCTTTGCTTGAGAGAATTTTACGACATTTAAATTGCATATCTTAGATGTTGCACTTTTATCATTTATAGTTAATGTATCAATTTGACCAAAAAAATTGAATTTTCAAAAGCAGCATTTTTAATTTAAATAATAAAGTCAAAATATATTTTTTCAAAAAGCAGCATTTTGAATTCAAATGATTGATTTAAAATATATATGTATCAATCTATAGGCACTGATCTCGAGTTTATGATTTGATTCAAGAGAAAAATCACTGAAGAAATTACTACTAAGACTTCATCTACCACCTTTCAGCTGCAACTGTAACATTTAATGGTGAATTGTTATTGTTCATGATGAACCAAAATAAAGATTCAGCACTGACTGAAATCAAATTGCTTCAAAAACAATTTGAATTCACCTAAATATTTGAGAAAACTTCATTTTCATCACACTCTCTGTCCTTCCAAATCAAATTAAAAAAGAAAATTGAATTTAACATTTAAAATTCACACTTGCAAAGGATTGTAAATATACTGAAGCATTAAAGCTTTGCATGCTTCTAGCCTGAATAACATGCATATAGATCATTACTGGTCTTGATTAACTCCTCTTTTTTTTTTTTTTTTTTTTTATTTACATTTTTCTAGTCAGTACACAAATCATAACAAAATATTGCAATATGATATTTCAATGACTAGATTTTAAGAGAGAAAGAAAAAAGAAGAGAGAAGAGAAATCAACTTTCATGCACACATTCATACCATTATACAGAATTTACAGAAATTTTACAAGATAACAACAGTAGACCAGAAAGCAGTAAAAACCGCTCAAAAGAGAAGAAAAAAAATAGAAACAGTTTGGAATAGGTGTAATATTGTAAAAAACAAACAGAAAAAGAGGGAATGAATAGTCATTTAGTCACTTAAAAGTGAAAAATTTCTTCCCATTCATCCCAGAGACAACAAAATTTTCTGAATTCAAAATTTTTAATTGCTATGTATTTAGCAATATTGTATTTGAACTTAATATGGTAGAGTAACCCTCGGAGAGATGGAAGTTTGTTTTGTTTTGAACATACATATATATATTGTTTTGTGTAAAGAATAATAAAGTTTAGGACAAAATTGTTTTTGCAGGGTTTTTCACCAAAAATAACATTTATAGTATTAAATCCAACTCTTTTAGAAATATTTTCATAAATATGAAGGCTTAGAGAGTTCCAGATGTGTAGAACATAAGAACATTCAAGAAAAAGGTGAGGTATGGTTTCTATGTTCTCATCACAGAAGGAACAGAGATCTGAGGATTTAATTTTAATTTTTTTAAGATATGCATTAGTGGGTAAGATTCTATGTAAGATGCGATATTGGAGCCATTGAACAGAAGTATCTTTAGTAGTTTTAAAACAAGTTTTAAAAAAGTAAGTGGGGTTTGAAAATTCCACAATATGGGATAGTTCATTTTTCCATTTCAAGATTCCAGAAGGTTGAATGTTTTTTTCATTGAGTAATTTATATATGGATGTTGAACATTTTGAGTTGGAAAAAATGCACATTAAATGATATGGGATATATGGGAGTTCAATTTTTTTATAGCTTTGTGAATTCAGTCCAATTTTTCTTAGGTATACAGAGATTGCACTTGAAATACTATTATACTGCATGGTCCCAATAAAAATATTGAATTTTCCCTCAAAGTCTTGTTTTGAGAGAATTTTTCCATTATCATCTAGGAAATCATTGATGATTTTGATCTCTTTATTATACCAATTTTGGAAGAAGATAGGATGTTTATCAATAAGAATACTGGAACTATGCCAAACAGGACTGAATACACCAAGCAAAACAGACTCAGTAGTCAATTTGTAATTGTACATTGTTAAAACTTTATGCCATTCTAAGAAAACATCTTTCCAGAAATCATTAGGGGAAGTTACTGAAGTTTTAAATATAAAGCTATCACCGAAGTTTAAAAGGAAATCCGAGAAATTTTCTCCAAAGTTAGCTTTAAAAATATGCATCCAAGACTGATTTCCTTTCAGTAATCTCTTTATCCATGTGCATTTCAATGATGATAAAAAATTTTCTATATTCACCATATTAAGTCCACCCAACTCATGGTGTTGTGTCATTACATCCCTTTTAACTTTATTACGCTTAGTTCCCCAAATAAATCTACAAAAATCTTGGTTTAAGGAAGATAATACTTCCTGTTTAGGATTAGGAAGAGCTAAAAAGAGGTGGTTTAACTTTGGGACAATAATGGTTTTAATAACAGTCACTCTTCCAATAGGTGTTAAAATTCTTCTGCTCCATTGCTTCAGTTGTGCTTTAATTCTAGGAATTTGTATTTTAAAGTTCAAATCAATAATTTCATTTAAATTTACTGAAAAATTTATACCCAATAGTGAGAATTTAGTAGAACCCCATACTAATTTCCATCTACTATGATGAAAAACTTGGTCAGAAAATTTTTTTGAGCCAATCCAAATGACCTTCGTTTTTGCTGCATTTATTTTTAAGCCTGACATTTTCGAAAAATATTCCAAAGTTTCTAAAGCCATGAAAAGAGATTTTTTTGAACCATCAAGAAATAAGGAGGTATCGTCTGCGTATTGAGAGACTTTATGTTCGAAATTATTAATAATGATACCTTTAATGTCATGATTTTGTTTAATAAGAATGTATAGCACCTCAGCACAAAGTAGGAAAATATATGGTGCAACCGGATCCCCTTGACGGCAGCCACGACGAATGTTAATTTGATCAGAGAGGAAACCACATTGCAAGACAGAGGCTTTAATTTCATTATTGAGAATTTTTATCCAATCTATTATGTTTTTGCCAAATCCAAAAAAATGTAGAGTTTTGTAGACAAAAGACCAAGCAATAGAGTCAAAAGCTTTCTCAAAATCGATTAAAACTAATAAACCCGGTATGTTGTTTTTTTCTGTAAAGGCCATTAGGTCATATACGAGCCTGGTGTTTTCCCCAATATACCTACCAGGGAGAAAACCAGTCTGTGAGGGGGATATCAATTCATTCAAAGTACCTTTTATTCGCTGACAAATACAACCTGATATCAATTTATAAAAGACATTTAATAAAGTTATGGGTCTCCAATTTGTGAGAAATTGTCTGGGTTTATCACCCTTCGGTATACATGTAATAATTCCAAGTCTCTGTGATATTGGTAATTTTTTTTTACAAAAAACATCATTGACTGCATTGGTGATAATAGTTTTTAAATCACGCCAAAAAAATTTGAAAAACTCCGCTGTATACCCATCACTTCCAGGGCTTTTGTTATTTTTCATGTTTTTTAGCACTGAGAGAATCTCTGTTTCACTTATATCATTTTCTAAAGTCTCAGCAATGTGGTCATTCAATTTAGGAATTTCAAAGGAACAATTCTTGAAAATTGTATTAAGATCAATATCACAGAGTTCGGATTCTTTACTAGAGTACAGTCCCTCATAGAAAGTTTTTACAGCTTTTAAAACACCAGCTTGGTCATGAATGATTTTGCCATCTGAATCTATTTTTTTGATCGTTTTGTTTATAAAGTTACGGGATTCTAAATTACAAAAATATCTAGACGGCTTTTCTCCCTCCTCCACCCATTGAGCTTTTGATCTTATAATATGGCCTTGTAGATACTCTCTGCGGAGATTTTCAAGCTCTGTTTTTTTATTTTCAATGAGTGAAAAATTTGTTGTTTTATTTTGCTCTAAATCTTCAATTTCAGCAATAAGAGACTGCTCAGCCTTAGTTCTTTCTTTTTTTTTAAAGCTTGAATACGAGATTGATTAACTCCTCATATATTATGAGTTCTGACAAAAAGACTTAATCAATGGCAAAATATACTTGTAGATTATGTCGCATAAATCAGAAGAACAAAGCCAGTTGTTGAATACCAGTGACTTGAGTAATGGTGGACAGCCCAAGAATGCAGAGTCTCGTTCCTCTACAGCTCAGTCTGGAAAGCAAGTTTCGTATTCCAGTGAAGCACAGACAAGTTCTTACACTCCAGGGACTTCCCCAGGCTGTAGCAGTATCAAGCAGTACTTGGAATCACATCATCATATTACAGAAATTGTAAGAGGAAAACTTGCCTGAAATATATAGGGATATGAGGGGCTCAAATTTTACATTCACCAACTTGTGCAATGGAAGTTTAATTAGATCATTCTTTTTTTTTTTTTTCAGTTTAGAAAATTGAAACTTGAAAAATATTTTGAGTACAAGTTTAAACATTGAAATTAATCAAAAATCATCATAGTCATTTACACATAATGCAGCATCTTGAAAATTGGACCCATCATGAATGTAGTTATCGTTGCCAGGCGATGTCTGAGAAATTTCAAGTTACAATGTGCTCATTTCTTTTCTTTACAAGGAAACAAGAAGAGTCATAGACTTGGGACAATAATAGAAAGTAAGGACCATCAGACCAATGACTATAAGGCAACTCTTTCAGAGATAATAAAACTTAAGTTAGTTACAATAACAGGTAGTATAACAATTATTGGTCTTTGCTGCTGATGGGGCTTGAACACAAAACCAGTAAGCATGTTACAGACTGAGTTAGGCCACCCTTTTAGGAAGGGGTGTCCAGGAACTAGTCAAAATTTGAATTTAAAATTTTTTTGAAGTTAAAACTGCCTCAAAGTGATTGTAATTTAATAAAAACATTTCAGGATCCAGATTCACACCCCTCCATTCAGCAGGCTGATTCCTTGCTAGACTTCCATAAAAAGCAAGAAGGTCTTGAAAGGGAGGAGTCGTATGAGCTAGAAGATTACCAGAGAACCATCACCTCCTTCAGTGGCATATCTGTTGACACTCAGGACAGCTATAAATTCGAAGATGCTCCTTTTCCCTGTGGCAATATACAGTTCTCTAGCAGTGAAGCAGGGAATGTAGATCTAGAGGTGAGACATGTCTCAGTTTATTATTTATTTGTAAATTTACCTGACTATGGAAAAGGAAAAAATAATGCAATAGGAATATAATCCGAGGGAGTATTAATGTTGATATGAATTCTGTTTCTTTATTTCATCTGAGGTATTTAATCTGTCATAGGCTAGTTTGTTTACTCCTGCTATTTTCAGATGGGAGTAGTAAAATGGAGAATATTTTAGTAAATTATTAAATAAGGGATTAATATTTCTTTCCTGCATGCATATTATAACCCAGATGCAAAGTATTGTGGAAATCATACAATGATTATTTGCTGCAGCCCTATTTTCAGAAATGTTGCAATAGTTTATATAATAATTTCTTCAGCCAGTGATTGATGAAATTTTTGAATCTTTAATGTATTCATGTTTTGTGATTTTGAAGCTGTAATTTTTCATTCTTTGAAGTTTGTTTTAGTACATGAATTATATGTGTTATTACAGACCAAAAAGCACTATGTTACCATCAATTCTGAAACTTATTGTGAAGAGGTTTCCCATTTCATGGGGGCGTATTGGAAAATGCGGAGTCCAAAAATAGTGGTTTCTGTCATTTCGGGGGATGTCAATTTCAAGGGTTGGAAGAATCAAATGCTCCGCAAACAGTTACAGAAAGGTATTATAAAGGTATGTTGAGTCAAGGTCATTGTCAAGGTGAGATCTTTGGTTTTCTGCCCAAAGCCTGGCATGGACGTTTGATGTAAAATTTTACTTACAATAGGAAAAATCGTGAATGTCATCCTCTGTGTTCACACTGGATGCACACCATGTGGCTGGAATGAAAACTTGGAGTTTGTCAAGGACAGGCCAAGCATGTGAAAGATCCTTAAATTTCTGTAGTATAATCGACAGCAGTTTAAAATCCTATAATCTGATCTATCTTTCTAAGTTCCTTACACTAATTACTAATTCCTTGAATTATCAAAAATGAACCATATCTTATCAAGTTATTGTTCTGTAATACAGGCTGCTAATACAACAGAGATGTGGCTGATAACCAATGGTGTAGACAGTGGTGTCTCAAAGATGATTGGCGATGCTGTGCAGGATGAGAAAGCCAGACGGGCCAGTAACCTGGTACAACTCAACCAGATCAAACCAGACGAGAAAGAAAAATTTACCAGACTCACTCTCATAGGAATTGTGCCGAAGAATGGAATTACATATGGAAACTTTATTGATGGATCGGTATGTAAGAGAAGGTCATGAAGTTAACAGATTATTTGATACAAGTTTTCACTGTCTTGAAGCAGGCATGAACTAGCAGTAAAGGTGTTTAATACAAGTTGGGGTTTCAGTAGAGTTAGATCCTTATCAGTTTTCTGTCCTCTGCAGTGCTAGAAACTGAAGTTCTGTATCATAGTGGAAAAAGATATTGACACCCTCGCTGCATCAAATAATGTGTTATCAATGTCAAAATTAAATACACTGTGCATCAGGGAAAACGTTTTTTGCAAATTTTCAAACAATAATTAATCAATTGATATCCGATATCAGAAAAGCATTTATTATGGCAAGGTCAATTTCAACAAGTAACCTGTAGCACAAAAAAATTACAAAACTTTAAAAAATTCTGTCTGAAAGTTTTCATGGCTCAATTTCATTTTGAGCTACAAAAAAATAGTTTTCTATGAATTAAAACAGTGCCCGCCACTTACTCGTAATTGAATATCGCATTATTGAATATTTCGTTTTATTGAATAAGATCCTGAAATCCAAAACCATTTTCTATCAAATCTATTGAAAATCTGCCACTTATTACCCTAGAATAAAGAAGCGACTTTGTAAGCCCTGCACCGTCAAGTCCACAACCATTGCCAACCACTTCCATAAGGCTGGCTCTGCCTTGTCAGACAATGACGCAAGCGAAACTGACAATGTCTGGCTGGCAGAGGATGTTAATAGCTAGCCGTTTCATGCCTTCATTACAAACGATGGCAAGCTGAACAGCTAAGCTGTCCGGACCATGCAACATCAGTGATGACGAAGCTGAAGAAATGGCAGCTGTAACACATGGTGAACTTAAAGACACAAAGGCCACAATTTGCCGATTCCTTAAGGAAAAGCAAAGCCTGTTCTATCAGATGTAAAATTGAAATTTCTCACTCGCTTGAATATGCCTTTTAATTTGCATTTGTTAAAACATATTGTTGAACCTGTCTTATGTCTTTAATTACCCTGATTACACAACTGAGATACAATTACATGTATTTCAATAGACAGCGGTTTTATCTTTACGGTCAGATAAGCAGGTGTATTGTAGCTATTTAACAACATTAGGTCACTGTACTTCCAAAGACAGTTGCAAAATTATCGAAAATGTGGTCTGTAGACTTTAATGTAGCTTAAAGAGACATAGTCTGAGACTGGAAAATTTTAGCATGAAAAGGATAAATTACGACAATATCTTATTTTTCCTGTATTACATTAATTATAAACTTTGTGTTAATTGCAAAATTTAAAACTAAAATCCCTCAATGTTTTAATAGAATAAAGGTAATCGAGTCGAATTAAATTTGGTTGGTATCAATTCCCCAAATAAGGCCATGCTCCGCCCATAATCATGCGCGTGCGCGGATATTCACTATAGAAAACAATAAAAATGGTTCACATGGAGGAATACGAGCACGAGAAAAGCAAAAGTGTGGTAGAAAATAACTATTCACTCAGACTCGGAGGCCAAAAGAAGGAAAGTGGAACAAATGTTAGAATTGGGTAAAGCACGAGTTTCATTGTCACGTGATTTCCTCTGACCGACCTCATCAATATTCAAGGAGTTGGCCTGGTTATGTTGCAAATTTAAAACGGGCATATCTCGTTAACGACATCAACTTTGGTAACAATACGTTTTACACATCTTAGATAACGTACTAACAATCGATTGCCGTTTAAGAAATCCGTTTACATTTTTTTATACTTTTCCTGACTTCAAATGGACCATGCTTCTGTAAGCAAACAAAAAGGAATCTAAGAGAGGTAACTCTATTGTATCTATATATAGATACATGTGCACTAATTCCATTACAGATACGGCGAAAATTATACACGTATGCAATTCTTGCACAATCTGTCGATCTTTTGTTCTCTAAAACTGCATTCGTTCATCATGCCGTGTAATTGAATTTGTTTATTTGAATAATAAAGTCCTAAGAAATAGCCTATTCAATTAAGTAGCTGTATTTAAGGAAGGTATGCCAAGGAAGATAGATATTCCTAACTTGAGGTTAAACCTCATTATCTTATCATGTAGAATAGCTCTGTAAAAATGCTCAAAATTATCTTAACTGAAGACACTGACATTAAAATCTTTGAATCTATTTAAGTTTGACCGGTCAAGCATTTGCCATAACACTCCTATTATTGTATTATATTGAATAGGATGGTGTTACGGTGAGGAATGAAGGCAAGATCAATGTGTCGACAGAACAGGAACTGAATCCAGACCATACCCACTTCATCATTGTAGAGAACGAGGAGGATAGAGACAGTATTATCTTCACCAATCTCCGGTGTACCATAGAACAGCAACTACAGTACATTGTGGGGCGACCAAGAAAAATGAGACGACTTTTCAGCTGGGGTAAAATGTGCTCACTACCGAAGTCAAACCTGCTTTATAGACCACCTGTAGAAAGCAGTCTCCTATCTTTAACAACCACCTTCCTCTTTTCCTTACTTATTTCTCTTTATACATAATACATCTTATTAAGAGTCAACTTGCCTCAAGTGGCCACTCTCTCACTTTCCATTTGGTGGCCATTTTAAACAAAAAAGAAAACTCTTGTTTATTTGCTTAGGACATTTAAATGTTTTAAAAAGGTAAAATGTAATGTGCTCAATCTGTTTCTTCTCAAGGATCAGATGAACAAAATAATGAGAAAGAAAAGGAGGATGCTGTTAAGAAGACTGTGCCAGTTATCGGACTGTTTGTACAGGGATCACCTCAGAGCATCGATAATGTACTGTTCTACTTAAACAACAAGATGCCAGTGCTTGTGCTGAAAGGCAGTGGGGGCACAGCTGATCTGTTGGCATATGCTTATGAAGAGATGCAAGAAAAGTATGTGAAAGACTAGTGTCATAACTAAAACATTTTCAGACTGTAGAAATGATCTGTATTAGTTTTCTCGTGTATTGAATGAAAAAAATAATACCTTTAACTAATTTTATGATTTCATCCTCAGGATAGATGAAGATTTCCGTGAACACATAATGAAACCAGAGTTGATAAAGATGATCAGTAAGCTGTACCCAAATGATTTCAAGGATAACGATTTGGCCAGAAGTGATTTTAGGGACAAGATTCTGGATTGTATTGATCTGTCACAAGAGGTTAGAATTTGATCCCTAATATTTGATGTGTTTAAAATGTGTAAAGGGTAAGAGGCAGTGGATATCTAATTTGACGACCCTGTTCCTATCCTGGTTGTCATTTCCAATTAGGTCTTTCCGTTATACAGAGTTTTTGCCCATATGAGCAGGTATCTGATGTTAAACTATTGTGGCGTGGACCAGTTCTATGGAAACTGGTGTAAAATTACAGGAAATGATACAGAAATTGTATGATGTCCCAATGGTTTGATGTCAGATACCTGGTCATATGGGAAATTACTTGGTCTCACAAAAAGACCCAATTTTTTATGATGATTTATCATCTTCTTCCTTCCTGTCCTTGAGTTGATGTAAAATGGGGCGCATCTCACAATAAATATTGGCAAGTAAATTCCGTCACTGCTTTAAGTGGGTCTGTTGCATAAAACAAAGTTATGATTGATTGATTGATTAATTAATTGATTATTGTTTTATGTCACTCCGTGGTTATTTCATGTATATGGTGATGGCCTCTGCCTGATATATTGCACAGAAATTTTTACTTTTGCAATAGATCCACCTGAAGCAGTTGGGGATGTTTTTTGTGCCACGCCTAACGTGACATGGGACCTCAGGTTTTACTGTCTCATCTGAAAGACAGAACACTGGTGTGCCCAGGGCAGGAATCAAACCTGTGACCTCTAGGTCACGAGCTGAGTACCTCATCCACTTGGCACACCGGCTTACAAAGTTATGAAGTCATACATCAGATAGATGAGCCACAATATAAGGAAAATAATCTTGGAGTGACATTAAAAAGTAAATGAAATAAAAATAGATATTTCTTAAATCTTGTGTATGTCACGGTCTATGCTCTATTGTAAAGAAGTCATTAGTATATTAACTAAATTTTAATAGAGTTTAAAATTTTTCTCAACTATAACTTGAACTATCAATAATAAAGACTGTATGTTTGATTGGATACACCATTGTTAGGTTATTACAGACTTGTCACGCACACCCAAAACAGCTGCTGATGAGCATATAATGTTTCTCGTACATATCTTATTCATTACAGGACGATCAGATATTTTTGAACATAGTGAATATACAAGGATATGAGGCCAATCTTAAGGATCTGGACAAGTATCTTCTCAAGGCTCTGTTTAACTGTAAGTTGGCAGTTGTCAGCAAACAGCCTGTTTATGAAGTAACCACTTTTACTCAAGATTTATTGTATTATTTTAGACTATTTCTTTTAATTATGGTTCTGTACTATGTTCATGTTTGTATGGCTTGGTTTTCTATATCTGAATTAAACTGAAGCAGTTAAGTTCTCCCATTTCTTTATACCCAATATGACTAGAATCACAGCAGGCATAGCGAGAAGATGGGAGATGTGCATTATTTCTGAGCACTTGATGTCATCATCATTGATTAATCTGTGTTTCTGCTCACCACTTTTGACTGCATTATTTTTACCTTATACTTTTGCAATGGACCCACCTGAAGCAATGAGGGGTCTGTTACATGCCATGCCTACCATGACAAGGTACTATGGTTTCACTGTCTCATCCCAAAATACAGGACAGCAGTGCACAAAAAACCAGAGTCAAACCTGGACCTCTTTGTCACAAGCTAATCTCCTCATTTAATGAGTTATATTGTCTCTGATTTCATTTGGAATTTGACTTAGATATTACTTTGGTACTTTGGATCAGTCAATTTGAACAGTACTTTGAACGCAAACTTTTCTCCAATTGGTTATGTAAAAGACTTTTATTGCAATTATGTTCAGCACCTAATTACATTATCATCAATATTCTTTGTAGGTGAGAAGACTGTGAAGGATCGATGGAAGGAACAGCTGCACAAAGACCTACAACTCTTGTTGGACTGGAATAGACCTGATTTGGCCCAGAGTGAGATTTTCCAAAGGGAGGAATGGTCAAGAATAAAGGTATTGTAACTGGGTGCTACATGAAAGAATGTGTTTCCTTTGGCAACCAATGTTAAAGTGCTGTTCTGCACTTACATAATTTTCTATAACTGAGCATTAGCTATTATGCTGAAAGTCTATCCAACCCTTTTTTTAAATAGTATACATATATGGTTAAAAAAAAAGGAATTCTACTGATGTCCTGGTCAAAGGTCAAAGATCAGGACCACAGCTCTATATACTGATATTCAAAAAGGGATAATATTTGTTTGCTAGATAAAATATGGAAATTTAGCAAATTTCGTCTTCATTAATTTCCTGTACTACATACACAGTTTGTATTGACTGGAGACAAAAGGTTGAAATGATCTTGATGTGACATAATACACAGGGGAAAAAATTGAACAAGAATTTCTTTTAGAATTTAGTTCCAAAAAGGATTTTCGTCAATTTATGTAGCTTAGGTGCCTTTCATAAGATATTAAGTAAAATACTGTATCATTGGTCTATGTGTACATATTCTAACCAAATTCATTTTTGTGCTGCGTAAGAACAGCTCTTTGTGGGTAAATTTTGACTACACTGTGTATTCAAAGATAGAAAGAAAGACAGTCCATGTCCTACTAATTAATGACTATGTAAATGTATCACAAACTTTTACCTTCAACATTTGCAATACAATTTGGAGGCTCTAAAGTAAGCATATGTACAGTAATTTGGAGGTGTATATTGCTCTTGTAACAAAACTTACTTCAGCATATTTATAAAGAGATTTTGTATTTCAGATGGATAAACATATGTTTGAGAGAGCATTACTTAAACAGGACAGGGAAGAGTTTGTAGAGATATTTCTAGATCAGGGAATTCAAGTTCACAAATATTTAAATCATAAAAAACTTCAACTACTATTTGATCGTGCTCAGGAGAGGGAATTCTTTCTCAGTATATGCATGAACAAAGTTCTAGGAAAAGATATGGTAAGTACTTGGGTGTTTAATTTTTGAGATTAACATTCTTTTGTTGACCCTGTATGGTCATGTTTCCATATTTTCTATCATGCATGCATTTGTCATTACTATGTACAAGATAAATGTTAATTTGTGTACATCCAGTAAGACAAGGAAAGTCAAGACTGTGAGTCTAACTGTACCTATAGCCTAGAAGTTGTTTGTCTAATGGCTGTAAAAAAAAAATCAAAGAGTCAGGGATAAGCCTAGCAGCTTAAAGATCTTTATGAGCAAAGAGAGAGTATACCCTGCTTAGCAAAGATCTAGATTTTAAAGGTGCATTGGCAGTGTTTCCACTAGGCTGTTAAAAATACTTGAAATTGGTATTCTTATGTTTTTTAGCTCACCTGAGCCGAAGGCTCAAGTGAGCTATTGTGATCAATCACCGTCCGTCATCCGTCGTTAACTTTTCACATTTTCGACTTCTTCTCCAGAATCACTGAACAGAATTTGATGAAACTTGATAAGCATGTAGTACTCATGGTCCCCTACAAGTGTTGTTGTTTTTCGTCCGGATTCATCAACAGGTGGCACCACCACAGGCAAAAGTAGGTCAAAGAGAGTACCCTCCTTTGACAAACTTCTTTTTCAGACCGGGGGCATACAGAGACAAACCGAATGCATAGGAATGATCTAGAGGGATGTGTGAAGAAGTGTTGTTATTTTTGGTTACGTTCCGAAATCAAATTTTTGACGTTTTTTTGCACTTGATAGTTTTAATGCAGAAAAGAGGTATTTTTTTCTTTTAGTAAACATCGATGCATTAATTTGGTTTAATTTGATCATTTTGATGGTAAGAAATACTACTGCGAAGAAAATTTTTCAATATTTTATGTTTTGGATTTTTATAGAATTTTTTAAGACTTTCAAGAAAAAGGGGGTGGGATAATTGGTGTAAACATTTCACAGTTTGAACTTTTTCTTCGGAACCACTTGCTGGAATTCAATGAAACTTGGCATGCATCAAATACTCAAGGTCCCCGACAAATGTGATCATCTTTGTCAGGATCCATGAACCACAGGTGCCACCACAGACAAAAGTAGGTCACAGAGGGTACTCTTCTTTGACAAACTTCTTATTCAGATCGGGTGCATACAGCGACAAACCGACTGCATAGGAATGATTTAGAGGCATATGGGAAGAAGTGTTGATATTTTTGGTTCCATTCCGAAATCAAATTTTTGACGTTTTTTCATTTTTATTTTGGACTTCGTTATTTTAATACATTAAAGAGTTATTATTTTCTTTTAGTAAACATTGATGCATTCATTTGGTTTCATTTAATCATTTCTATGGTAAGGAATGCTGGTGCGAAGGAATTTTTTCAATATCTCGATTTTTGAATTTTTTATGAATTTTTTAAGACTTCCAAGAAAAGTGGGGGGGGATAAAACTGGGTAGGATGCAAGTACTCATAGTCCTTTTCAAAGGTTTTTTTTTTTGTGCGGATCATCCAAATTGGTTAACAGATAATGCCACCATGTCTAAAAGTAGGTCTCACAATGGTACATATACCACTTGGTAATTGAAATATGGAGAGTAGCGGTTCAAATCCAGCTGTGGTCAAAAAATTTTTTTTTTTTTTTTTACACATCTAAATAAGTTTTTAGATGTTTCTCAACACTCAACATATGAAATTAGGAATTTTACGTTTAAGACTTCCAAAAATAAAAAGGGGGGGGGGGGGGGGGTTGGCCATTTTTCACATTTTCAACTTTTTCTACAAAACTGTTTGAAGGATTTTAATAAATCTTGGTAGAAATAAGTCACTTATGATCCTCTTCAAATTCTGTTGTTTTCGTCCAGACCTCTTTACAGGTGGCGCCACCATAGTCAAGAGTAGGTCACAAAAGAGTTCCCTCGTTTAACAATATTCTTTTTCATAAGGGCTGTATACAGAGACAAACAGAATGCATAGAAATGATCTAGAGGGATGAGTGAAGACGTATTGTCATTTTGGTTCCCTTCCAAAATCAAATTTTAGAATTTTTTTCGACATTTCTTTGGACTTGGTGATTCAATGCAGAAAAAAGTGTCGTATTTCCTAGTTAATTGATAATGATGATTTCTTATGGACTATTGTGATCATAATTATGGTAAGGATTGTTACTTTGAAAGAATTTTGTCAATATCTCAATTTTTGGATTTTCTATGAATTTTTTAAGACTTCCAAATGAAGGTGTATAGGAACAATTCAATCACATTTTTCACTTCTGCTGTTATACCACATGAAAGATTTTAATGAAACATGGAATGCATGAAGTACTAAAAGTCCTCTATCAATTTGGTAAATTTCATCCAAATTGGTTAACAGATAATGCCACCATATCTAAAAAGCAGTTCTCACAATAGTACATATACCACTTGGTAATTGAAATATGGAGAGTAGCGGTTCAAATCCAGCTGTGGTCAAAATTTTTTTTTCATTTCTTTACACATCTAAATAAGTTTTTAGATGTTTCTCAACACTCAACATATGAAATTAGGCAATTTTAAGTTAGATCTGGACAATATTTGAAACAATTGTTGTTCATGACCCTGACTTGAAATCAGTCAATAAAAGGCCCCACCTAAAGAAAATGACTAACTTGTTGCCCTGAATGACTTCTTGCAGAGACAAAGGAAATGCTTAATATCAAAATCACCTGAATGGATGTGCAAAAAAGTGTTGTTTTTTATTCTAGCCTGAAATAAGATTTGACATATTTTCAACATCTGTGTTGACTTAGTCACATTAATGCAAAAATAAATGAATTCTTCCTTCATGCATGACTGATAATCTAGGTACTCAGGTGAGCGATATAGGCCCACTTGGGCCTCTTTTTTTCATATATACACTCACTAGTTGTATTTTATGTTAGACAAGAATTTTTTAAAAGGAGCATAGTGGTTGACAAGTTCCTCTCATAATCCATAGTTTGCAGTATGTTTGGAGTATGTCTTATAGCTGGGAGATCATGTTTAAGTCTGATAATGAGTGTATTCATAGGACAAAGATGCCTATTGTTTTTCAAGGTCAGGGTTCAAAGGTCAAGGTTGTAGTATTACTTGGTAGGGAACCCTTGTAGGCAGGATACAGATCAAATCGTTGGGGCTAGGACTGTCAGACTTGGTACACTCACTCCTCTTGCGATGACAAAGATGCCTATCGCTTTTCAAGGTCAGAGGTCAAAGGTGAAGGTTGTAGTACTATTTGGTAGGAAACCCTTGTAGAGAGGATACAGATCAAACTGTTGGAACTAGGACTGTCAGACTTTGTACACTTACTTCTCATGCCAAAACAAAGACGTCTCTTGTTTTTTAAGGTCAGAGGTCAAGGCCGTAGTACTACTTGGTAGGAACGACCTTGTAGGCAGAATACAGACCAACCCATTGGGGTTAAGACTGTCAAACTTGGTACCTTTACTCCTTATGCCAAGACAAAGATGCCTATTACTTTCAAGGTCAGAGGTCAAAGGTCAAGGTTGTACATGTAGTACTACTTGGCAGGAAACTCTTGTAGACAGGATACAGCCCAAACCGTTGGGGCAAGGACTGTCAGACTTGGTACACTTACTCCTCATGCCAAGAGAAAGACGCTTACTGATTTTCAAGGTCAAAGGTGAAGGTCATAGTACTGTTTGGTTAGAATTCCTTTTAGGCAGGATACAGAATGAACTATTGGGGATGGAACAATTAAAGAGCAGAATGTTTCCATACTTTCAAAATTCTCCCCTTCAAACTAAGTGACGGACATATTTTGCTCTTGTTATTCCTGCTATGGACCCCACCAAAGTAGTGAGGATTTGATGTGCCTTTGACACTATCACTACTATGACATGAAGCATCGATTCACACTTAAATCCAACATACCAATGAGTTCTTCGCAGGACTTAAACCCAAGACCTGATGACAATGAGCCAAGCACACTACTAGCAGCATTTCACTAGGTCAAAGTCAAAATTTAAAACAGACAGGAGGTTCAGTTGTAGTAAAAAGGACATTATTTGTAGAGAGCATCACACAGACAAAATAAAAGGAACAAAGCATTTATAGATAGGAACATGATACTAATGCAAATTATCTTTTTTAGGACCAGGACAAGCGACTTGACCAGAACTTCATAGTGCTTGATCTCAATAAGCTCATTTTTAAGTTAGGAGGAATTCAGGACTTCGTTCAGCCATATGAACTCTCAATGAACTCAGTAGGACTGTATGTATTAGATCCCGCTGTGGCAGAACGTAAGGTATAACTATCAATTACTATATTTATCACATTTATTTAATGATTTATAGATACGATTCATAATGTGTTACCTATCATTACTGTTTGAAGCTTTTGGCTTTATAATTAGATTAGTATTGAATTTCATGCTTACCTGATAAGACATGATAAGCTTCATCAAAAACCATCATATGGGAAATCAGACTTTATGATCAAACTGACTCCACCCATTTAAAGAGAGCTATGGTCAACATTCAAAAGATATTTTCCTCCAGTAACCATCTTTGTCAAATTTGACTGTTTGTGCTACAGGTATGTATTTCACATTGTAGGCTCTTTATTGCCTTATAATGTGGGCAGTTTTACTGAATCGCTTCAAGCTTGCTAAGGCATTGTTAAACCGTTGTGATGAACCCATTGCTGTGGCCTTGGTATGCAGTAGAATGTATCGGGAACTCTCCAAAGTTAACATGGAGCTCTATCTAAGAACAGAACTCGAAGAAAATGCGAAGTAAGTATAATACAGATATAAGGTCACCTAGGGACGAGGTTGTAAAAATTATGAAATATACTATTGTGCATGATGTTTTACTTATGGTTTGTATCATTTTCACAAAAAAAATTCTGAATTGAACAAGAAAGGAATATCCTCTGATTCATCTAATTAAACCCAAAAAGGTATTCTCAGGGATCAATTAGACAATTTTGACCAGACTCATGCCTTTTGAAACGTTTTAGGCCTCTGGAATTATGGTTTACATGCTAACCATGTATAAGGCAATGCTTTGTGAATATTCTGAACTTTATGATTTTATTTATCAATAAATTGATTTATATGATTACTTATTTATTACATTCTAGGGCTTTTGGAAAAATGGCTTTAGGTGTCCTGGATATTGGACATAGAGACTCTAGTGCCCACGCGTACACCATGCTTGCCTCCCCTCTCCCAGATTTCAATAACAAGTCTGCAATACAGATTGCTCATGAGTCAAATTATCTCAACTTCATTGCCCACAATTGTTGTCAGAAGTGGGTAACTAACAAACTATTTGGTGCTATAGAAGTGAAAGAACTCAATACTGGGTTTTTCCGACTGCCAGACTGGTTCAAGGTGATGTATTATGTGCACTATTTGAGAAAAGGGTTTATAGATATTTAAAGACTATTTAGATGAGAGACTATGACTTTATATGTAGAATAAGTGTCTTATTTTGTGTTTACATGCAGGAATAAAGTACAGTGGCTGATTCATTTATTAGATATAATGCGCAAATGTGCATTATATCTCATAAATGTATCAGCCATTGTACTTTATTCCTACATGAAAACACAAAATAAGACATTTATTCTATATATATGGGCTTTTAACGCCAAAATATCATACTAAAAACTTCCATTTCCTATTTATAAACTGCATCATTAAATCATTTCGGAGGGAACTTATAAATTGAAAGAAACAGCCGGTGTCCCATGACAAGGTAATATTTATCCAGAATGACATACTTTCATCGAATGTCGAGCACTTTAGCGCAAAATACGACTTTAATGATGTCACGCAAGGATAGAAATGTCGAAACTTTCATTATGTCAAACCTTTCATTCTAAGCTTAACAATCAAATGTCTGCTAAACATCGCTTTCTGTGTTGAAAAGTAAGTCAAATATGGGGCATTATGACTTCACAGAAATACAGAAATAAAATACATAGTAGGGGTAACAATACATTGAACTATCGATGTATTGCGATAGTGTTCTCCCGATAGCAATACATCGATAGGAGATTGTCCTCTGCGATAACTATTGCCGATAGTATGTCCAACTATCGACTAGTTTCGATAGTTATGAAATACTTAAAAAATTTTCAATACACATCATTCATTATGTTTTGTCTTCTTAAAATAACTCACTCGCAATCTCGCAAATGTCCGCCGACCGCTGTATTCGTTCTATTGTGAGGGATACATAGATGCGTATATCCGATATGCAGCCCCTCTTTTATACTTACTTCCCTTTACACATGCATATTAGCAACGGAAATATGGCAGCCGCTTTTGAACTTGTAAAAAGTAAAAATGCAAAAGCTTCTGTTTGGAAACATTTTGGATTTATCAAAGACGACAAAGTGGTGGAGAAAAAAAGAGTTGGTCGTCGATTGTGCATGGCAGTTTTAAAATATAGTGGGAACACTTCCAGTTTAATGGATCATATGAGGCGAAAACACGCTGGTATTCTCGGTACCGGTCAATTTTACTTCAGCCAAATATTTAGGTTTACATTTTTATTAGTTGTGTTCAGAGAAAAAATGTCTTTATCATTGCAATTGTTGTTTGTTTCTTTTTTTAATCATGGATACTCAAAGATATTTTGTTAATGTTAAAGAATAAAATCATTAATTTTATCATCTTCGTCTTTTTTTAACTTTTGTACATGTACACCTTTTTATAAATGTCAATAGTATAGCAATAGTATTGCAATAGTAATCTCACAGTAGTAATAGTTTTGCAATAGTATTTTTTGCAATAGTAATAGTATTGCAATAGTGATTTTTTCCCTCAATAGTCACCCCTAATACATAGGTCTGGAAAGCTTTATCTCAGGCAGTTACGATGGTTGTGCATATATATTAGTATGAAATGAAAGAATGATTATTATAATTATAATTATTATAAGAGGTGTCATAGTAACTATTACATGTGCTACCTTATCCTTCTTATATTCTGTGAACCACCAGATAGGGTGGTAAGATTCGTTGCAAGACTTTACAATAGGTGCCATAATTTATACTTAGTAGCCTTGACTTTTTTGATTTTTCTAAATATTTAAAGATGTTGTTGCTATCCAAGAGAAGCATTTATTCAGTGTTTTTACAAACACATTGTGTTAATGCTAAAGCTTTTAGTCACCCTCTATCAGAGTTTAATTTGGGCAGGTACTTGAAATGAATTTCATGACTTATGGAAAATGGCTTAAAGGTTATGTTTGCAACAATTTTTCTATTGCTTATCAAATTTCTAACTTAAAATTGATTAGAGGTCAATAATCGGATGCGCTTTTCTTATTTTCAGATTCTCGCAAGTGTCTTTCTCATCTTTCCAATGTATTTATGGATTGCTTTTGTTCCAAAAAATTACCACAAGAAGAATAAAAAATGCACTATAGTAGATGGTATGGATTCAGTATTTACTTATTATTAATTTGCTTAATTCACAGATTCACTGGCCCCGAGAGAAAAAAATTATCATATTCTGTATTCAAATTAGCTTCGCAGTGTTTTGTATCCATAATATGTAAGACAGAAGTTAAACTGTTTCTTATTTGAATTATTTGACTCAGGGATGTAACATTCCAAGTCTATCTTGGACACTGACCATAGGCTCAGCAAGATGTATACCTTCAAACCCTCCGCTCTTGGACTTGACTCACTAAGGACTTGAATATGCACAACTTTTTTACTATTAAAAAATGTTAAGAGTTTTATAATAAGAGTTATAATTCTCTAAAAGAATTTTAATTCTTTTAATTTATTTGTGTATTTATTTATTTATTTATTTTTGAATTATTCTGATGGCAGTGAAACAGAAAGTACTTGAATGTAAAATAACTTTGGTGTACTCCTTCTAAATGTAATTGGTGATTTATTTTCTCTGTAATTTAACATTGGTCGTTATTAATAGAATTACAAAGCATGACATAAAGTAATGGGTGTAAAACTTTGATTTGTCTTGTTTTGTGTTTTAGAATTGCCAATGGAGGAGGATTCTGACTCAAAGTCTGACAGCTCAGACAATGATGAGGAAGAAATCATTCCTGCTTCTAAATCAATGCTGGAGTCTGAACTTACAAAGGTTTGTACTGCAGTTTACTGGCTAATCCCTATAAATCCTTGATATAATGAAAGAATTGTGGTGAGTTAGCTCACCAAAAGGTATTTAAGAGTATATGTATTTAATACTCATATGGGGGCAGGCATGGTGTAGTGGTTAAACGCTTGGCTTGCGGCGCCGATGATCCGGGTTCGATTCCCGGGTTGCGCCACTATGTTTAAGAAGTTGGTTACCTTCTGCTTCCATGTCGCGATATAACTGAAATATTGTTGAAAGCGACGTAAAACACCAATCAACCAACCAACCAAATAATACTCATATATGATAGTTTTAAAATGGTTACATATTGCAGGTGAGAGTCGCACTGAACAGGAGACCAGTTCATAGTAGATCCATTTATAGCAAAACCCTGTATCCACTTCTGGCATAGTAGACAAAGACAGTGTTGATAAAGTCCCTTGTCTTTGGTCATAATTCCATACCAAGGCCTGATGCTGTGTTACTCAGGCCATGAATGCAGCATGTTAACCAATGATTATATCACTACATAATTTTATAGTCTGTATTTATGGTCTGATAGACATAAGCCATTCCATAATTATCCTGCTTTTGGACTTAAACCATTGTAAAACCATGATTGTAACATGTTACAACCCTGATCTCCAATACAGAGTACCTTAATTGCCCTAACTTTAATGTTTACTGTGATATATATTTCTTCCGTATTCATAGAGTTATCATACGGACTAACTTCCTTGTCGTCTGTAGGGAAGCTAGTGATAAGCTACATATGCTAATTGTTTGTTGATGTCATTACGGACCAGTGTCTCTGAAATCAGAAAGAATTGGCATTTCCTATTGACTTGCGCAAAAAGAGGAATAGTTTCTCAAATTAATTGAAAATAGAGAAATGGGAGGAAAAAAATTAATCACTAGAATCTGTTGGTGATTATATGTGCTACATGTTTTCCACGTGAAAGCTTCCCACATTGAAAACATTGAGTTCAGGGTTTGACGAAATGCAAACCTTATTTTGTTTTAGTGGTAACCACATTGCGTATTGCAAACCAGTGATGCATTTATATATAACTCTTCTTACAGATAAAGAAAAGAGATAAAGATATTAAAGTGAGGCTGAAGAGTGCTCTTAAAGTGCCTAGAAAGAATCGAAAATTACCTTTCTACAGACAAGTTTATTTACTGTGGTCAGCACCTATTACCAAATTCTGGCTGACTCAGGTATGAACATACACATAGTCAAGCATACTGCTTTCATTGTCCTAGTATAACTTAGAGAAATTGAAATCATACAATAATAGCAATCAATAAGTATACTGGTAATATACCAGGATCAAAATTATTGTCGTTAAAATATATTAGTTATTCCTTTAGAATAAGAAATTAAACAAGAAAACATTTTGATACAAACCTTGTTGTTAAATTCCTTAGTATTCATTTTCTAAAAAGCTTAAAGTCACTGTGCAATACAAAGATTACGGTTTATCAACAGATTGTTGTAAAGGCATTGTATCACTTAAATTTGTCATTATTTTTTTCAGACCTTTTACTTTTTATTTCTGGGCTTTTTCTCTCTTGCCACATTATGGCCTACATGTGGTAATCTTTATCTGGACATGGTAGTATGGTTGTGGGCAGCTTCCATCCTTATAGAAGTCATCAGGAGGGACTATGTAAAATATCAGGTTAGTAGTGCACATCTGGTACTAGACATGTTACAATAGATATACATACAACAATAGAAGCTAAAGTTTGGTTGTTAATCGTTTTATGTCGCACCAAGATTATTTCACTTACAGTACCTAATACATGTGTGGAAAATTCTACCCACTCAAAGTACTGAGGAATTTTTTGCATGAAGATGTCTACTGTGAGACAGTGCTTAGGTTTTAACTGTCTCATCGGAAAGTGAAAAGTTGCCATTAGGGTCACGCCTTTGTCCTGTCTTTCGGATGACACAGTGAAAATTGTAGACAAGTAAAAGATCCCTCAGTCCTTTTGTTGGGTCTATTGTAAAGAAGCAAATTTCAATGCAATGCATCAAGTAGAAGCTGTTACCATATATGTGAAGTAATTGTGAAGTGACGTAAAGCAACCATTACAATCAATCTAGGTCAAATGTCAAATAAATTTCTTGATAGCCCATAGCATATAAAGGTATTGAATATCTGCCTAGCAATATTTTAATAAAACGAATACAAAATCTTACTTATTTACAGTATTGTATGCCACATTCATACTATTTTCTTTTCTATTTGTATTATAGACGCAGACAAGCATCAAGGGAGGGAAGTTATTTGAGGCATGTGTAGAGATCATCATAATGATTGTGTTCCTCTTTCTCTATCTGTTTTTCCGAATCATTTCACATTGGCATAAATATGGTGACATTTATTCTTCCAAGGCAGTGCTTAGCTTCGGCCTCATCTTCTTTTTTTATCGTTTGCTGGGAACTTACCTTCCAATATCACCAACTCTTGGACCCATGCTTGTCCGTATGAAAAGAATGGTAAGTTATCAATTATACTTTGCAGACTGGTTCTCATAATGTTTGCAGATTCATTTATACTTTTACATAATTTACAATTATATCATATACAGAACATTTATATTTTGTATATAAAATCAATACATTATTATCCTGAATTGTTTTTTAAAGATAAACCTAACTAGGTCTGTGCTACTATCCCTGAATATGCTATTTTCAAGTAACCAGAAAGGACCGTTAAAAATCTAGATATGACACGTCAGACTACGGACAACTGATTGTGACGTCATACTTGGTTGAAGCATTGACGTTATGTATCCAAAGATAAGATTATTACGTCATAAATAAAATATCGCCACAGTATGAAATATCCGTAGTTTGGGTCTAACTCAGAATAGACTGTTAACTAATGAGTCAGTCATACCTGCCTTTTCATTAACTTTATACATTATTTACCTCATACATCATCATCTTTTTTCAGATTAAGGGTGACTTTGTGGTGTTTATCCGTATGTTTCTGATCTTCCTGATATCAGGTGGAGTAACCATTCAGGCGATCTTGTACCCAAGTCACCCCTTAAGTAAAGAACTTATCCGTAAAGTTATCACTAGACCACTGTTCGCCATGTTCCTCACACAGATTGATGATCTTAGTGGTGAGAATATTTGTCTTTGTATAATAAATTCTCATATACTTTAAGAATGACATCTTTAACATCTGATCAAGTCAAACTCTCTACTAAAGTTCAAGTTAAAGCAATTAATTCAACATCTCCTCGAAGTTAGAAAGGTTGATTTCTCAAGCTAAGTGGGTTAGAGTCATATGCTTCACAGGACATTAGTCCTTCACTGGTTAAGCTCCTAACAGAAGCTGGTACCTTTTCAGGGTACCAGTCCTTCACTGGTTCAGATCCCAATATAAGCTGGTACATTTTCCGGGTACTAGTCTTTCACTGGTTAAGATCCCAACAGAAGCTGATACCATTTTGGGTACTATTTCTTCACTGGTTAAGATCCTAACAGAAGCTGGTACCTTTTTGGGTTACTAGTCCTTCACTGGTTAAGATTCCAAGTGGTTAAGATCCCAACAGAAGCTGGTACCTTTTTGAGTTACTAGTCCCTCACTGGTTAAGATCCCAATGGAAGCTAGTACCTTTTCGGGGCACTAGTCTTTAATTGGTGAAGATCCCAAATTTGTGATAAATGGAAATATTTTTCCAAGTCCTGTCATATTTGTTTTATCAAGAATAAAAATATCCTTATTCTGTATGATGAGATAAGATCATTCTGCCCATTTTTTACACACTTTATTTATTTATTTATTTATTTATTTATTTATTTATTTATTTATTTATTTATTTATTAATTATACATCTATTTATTTGTTAAATTCAATTTATTTAATATCATTTTGTAATATTCTACTTTGTAGCAAGGTATACACATCATTTTTACATGGACATAGCATAGATAACAGTGAACATTCTAAGTCTACAAGATTATCTCTAAATTTTCACATATCCTTGTGTAGCATGTTAATGACCTTATCAGACTTTCAGTACTGTTGTTAAGGGTTTTTGTTACCCTGACCAAAGGTCACTTCCTATAGGTTAAGAGTGTTGAGGAATAAACTTTCCTTAAATATAATACCTTTTTAAAATATTCCCTAAGAAGACAGCATTATAGAACAATTTTAGATTCATGATAACTATTTTACAATCTTTATTTTTTTTCAGGCTATGAATGCAGTGATAGATACCGCAATATCTCCTCCAGTTATTGTACAGCAGGTAAGTTTGTTTTCTGGCAATATCATACCCATCTTGATCCCCAGACAGAACCCAGGTGGTAGCTTACTATGCTCTGTGCTGGAAGGGCCTAGTTTTTAGCCCAACCAGTGACTTTTCATTATCCTGACTTTCGGATGATGAAAAAAATAAAGGCCTGTGTCTGGGTAGGTATTGGTATGTAAAAGATCCCACACTGCTTCTTGTTGGTCCTTGCAAAGGTTAGAATTTTCGCATTGCATCAGGCAGATGTCATCACCATATACCATGATATACATGTACATGTACGTGAAGTAGAAGACATTGAAACGCTAGGTTGTGCTGCGGTTCCATACAGCTTTCAGATGACTTGGATGCTATGTGAATATTTGATTTTGGGCTCTTTGGTTATCCTTGATTTTCATAAGTGATGGAAAGTATGTGTAAAAAAGGTAGTCAAATTCATAAAATTGTTTTGCTTGACCTTGTTTGAGGGAGAAATTTTGTTAGTGTATTAATAAGCAACTGTTAGTTTATCTGGTGTTTGGGTTGTCTAATACAAATGACAATGAATCTTACCATATCAATGAAATTTGCCATGTCTGTGATTTGGTTCTTGAACATGTATGTGACTGACATTGGAATCTTGAATTTTTCAGAAATATACCAATCAGCAGGATCTCACATGTATTCAGCAGGTAAGAACATAAATTTTCCTTTTAGTTGACACAGAATATAGCCTTTGCTACAATTTCTCAACAAAGTTAAAATGAGCTTTTGCTGTACCCTCCAGCATCTGCATCCTTGACCACATCCTATTTAGGATAGCTCAGTATTGGACAAAGTGTTCAAGGCAGAGTGACCAAACTTGCATCAGTAGTTCATCTCAAGATTCTGAGATGAACCTGTGCATCAGATGCTGCATTTGATATACATTTTTCACTGGAGTGACTCAGTTGAAAAGTTTGGGGTAGCTCAGTATTGGAGAAATTACCCATGCCAAAGTGACAAAACTTACATTAGTGGTTAATCTTAGGATACTGAGATGGACTCGTGTATCATATGCTTAATTTAACATACTATTTTCGGTCAAGCAGTGCTCAATTCACTCGTGTATAGTACGCGTTCATGTATAATACGCACCCCCCAACTTTTGGAAAATAATAGGAGAAAAAGTCTACATCTCGTGTATAATATGCAGGTTAAATTGCTGCATAAGCAATAGGTCAAGAACTTTAAGTTTACCTAGAAAAAATCTCTGTATTACAGATTTTACATTAAGGAAAACACAATTGGTTACGCGTCTGAACCTTAGGATATTCAATGAATGGAATAAACCCAACTTCCGTAATAAAATTAATTTGTGATCCAAACATTGTGTTGATAGAAGAAAACAGTAAGGAATGGTTAATAAAATTGTAAAAGTTAGCCACTGTAATTAGTATTCTTGATAAAATACCAATAATGAACCAAAGCCGCCTTTTTCTATAAATTTTACATTTGTTATCTCGAGTGTCAATGTCTGTACAAAATAAATTGATTAACACAGCAATAAAGGTAGAAGAAATGCGAACAACCAATTATCCCAGCGGGGTGTACGGTAATGGCTGATTGTTTGACAGTGAAACCATTCACCTTGATCCACGATGATTAGATAATTGGATTGCATCAGCACTTGTTATTTTAAGATATGCTAGTCTCATTTGTTAAAACATCTTCATTTTAGTGCATATTGTAAAGTGTTTAACACAAGGAGGTGAAACTGTAATAATAATCTTTTTATCACGTGTCTAAAATCCATTTCAGTGGTCAAGTAAGGGTTCCCAATGTCTAGTGGTCATGTTGTGATAGTTGTCTGTGGACATTTACAGGAATATCGCTGTGGAAATATGAATTCTTATGTCTGGAAAAAGGTTCTTGTTTTAGATCTCATGTATAATACGCACCTGGAAAATCAAAGTCAGATTTTCAGAAAAAAAGAGAATATTATACTCGAGTGAATACGGTATTGGACAAAGTACTCCTGCCAACGTGTGACAAAACATGCATCAGTGGTTCATCTTAGGATACTGAGATGGGCCCATGTGATGTGTCAGATGCTGCCTATCACCTACTTTTTTTTTTTCTTGAGTTAAAATGCCAAAGTGACAAAACTTCCATCAGTGGTTCATCTTTAGATCCCGATTAAGATGGTGCATCTGACTTTCTTTTTCCACTTGAGTGACACAGCTAAGAAGTTTGGGATAGCTCAGTATTTGACAGATCTGTCTGTGTACTATCTAAACCTCCTATTACAGTCTTCGAAATAAACCTTTTTCAATAGAAACCCAAAGGGCAGGTTGCAGACAAAATTAAGAAGCCCTAACAGATTTTTGCAAGCCCCAAGTTTCTTTTTTTTTTTCACTTTTTAATTGTCAAGAAAGAAATTGCGCTGTTTTATAATACTTCAAGTACTCTTTCGATTTTACTCTCAGTCATCTTCACTTGCAATACTTATTGCACAAGACAGAGTTATATAGGTTATATAGACCCTTTCATGTTAACTGGAAGACTGATGGAAAATAAAATTTTCTGTTAAATTTTTGACTAATGTAATTTTGATTATCCCTTACATCATTTTGAAGAAACAGTGATGATTTTGCCACTCAAAATATTAGTCCTGCAATTAAAATGGTCTATTCCACCCGCAGTCTACCATTGTACCATTGTTGTTGGAATTTCTTATGTCAGTTAATTTGATATCTGGAGGTTGTTTTTTTCTTTTTTTTTTGTTTTGCCCCCTGTATTTCTTCAGCTGATGGTGGTGGTCTTTCAATCAGCCCCTTTTTTATATTTCAAAAAAAGGAATCATACTACAATAATTTCCAAATAATGACGAAATATTTTAAATATTTACAAGACCTGTGGACATACGATTTTAATATTTTACATGCCCAATCCAGGTTTTACAAGCCTCAGACATTGGGCTTGTGGTTTATTTCGAAGACTGCTATTAACAAGTTTGAAGATGAACTGACTATTTCTCTACAATTTTGAAGTGATATTTCATGCGATAAGTGCAAAATCAACTTCCTGCAATTGAAAGTCAAATGCTTGCTTTCAAGATGAGCTATGTAATCTTTGATTACCATATGTTGTAAAATGTTTAAGCCCCTCCCTTCCTCTTATAAACGTTCTTATTGCATTATGAAACAAAATATGTAAGTGCATAAATGAATTTTGATTTTCATCCAATCTTACATCCCTCTGATCTTGTCTTAATCAAAGTTTTTATTTTCATCAATAATTTTTTTATGTTAAAATGGCCTTAAACTTGTGAAATCATAAATCGCAGCAGTTTCTTAGTTATATATTGTCATCTGTTTCTACCAGCATGACAGAAGGAAAAATAAAATCAAGAGATATAATGAAAACATAAGCAGTATTAACTGGTCTACCTGCCCTATTTTTTCAGTCATGGGACAAGAAGCTAGACTATGCTATTTGAACTATAAATTGTAAAGTTGACAGAACATTGTTGAAGTATTTATGGTATAACCAAGACATGAATTTATTATCTTATTAAGGTTTGTTTGTTCTCAGACTCCTTGATAAAGATACAGAAGTGTCCTCCCTATCGTCTAATTTGCTATGATTTGTTATACCCTTGGGGTTATATAGGATTCACCTTGTCTAATTAATGTGTGTGTCTGCTTGTTGGTTCATTCATTCTTTTGTCACAGATCTTATCTGGGCTATAAGTCAGTCACTTAGTGAAAGATCTTAACCAAACCTTCACTGTAGTTTTATGTATTATGATTAACTTTTAGATTCCCTGATAAAGCCGATACAGAAGTGCCCTCACTCCAGCCTGTTTGGTTATATCATAACTATCCAGTATCTTCTCATCTGTAAACTTGTCTTGGTCACGCTTCTCTTTGCCATGTTCTCGTAAGTACATGTGTGATACTCAAATTGTAGGTGAAGTAATCATTCATTGTGTATAGCTCAGTGGATAGTGTGCCTGTTGACCTCAAGGTCACAGGTTCATGTTCCTCCAGAGACTTGGTAGTTTCCTGTCCTTAAACAGAAAAAGTTGAAAAAATGAAGATTCTTTGTTACATCTGAAATTGATTGCATCTTGAAAGGTTTATTATAGAAGTTGATGTATAAAATGTTACAATAATTATTTATTAATATTAATTATATATTGGTTATTCTTGTTAACCAAATACATTTCTAGGTTGTCAGTTTCAGTTAAGATATAAACATTATATATTTCATCTACAATATGCACTTTCTCTGTAGTTTAACAATTTCCAAAGTGGATAAAGAGGCCAGCCAGATCTGGAAATTTCAACGCTACGCCCTTGTGACAGAGTTTGAAGAAAGTCTGATTGTGCCCCCTCCCTTTACACTTCTCTACTATATATATGCCCTTTTCATGTTTATCATTAATAAACTGAGGGGATGTCGTAAGGCCTGTCAAGGTCGTTGTTGCTGTAAAAAGAACGCCTTCCAGGTAAAAACTTTGTCTTCATAATAGTACACATAACTAGATGTAGATTTCATTTTTCTATACTTTCTTCAGTCAGCCACTTACCTGTTTCTTGCTAACTGATTATCAAGGTATATTCTGGAGGTCACTGGTACACATTAAAGCAGATGCTTTACCAGGTTTCAATTGGGTCTACATCAAGAGCAGGGATACTTTGTAAGGGAGTGCCTCAAAAATAGGAAAATATTTCTTCATTCTTTTCTGCTGATTTATTTGTAGTATCTCATTAAGTAATATCTTTAGGAATATGGAATTTTCCTACATGAAGTGTTGAATATCAACAAAACCAACAAGTCATTTATTAGGAAAATTTCATATTGTAGTTAATCCAAGTGACAATCTGATTAAAACCATATCTTTATTCCGCTCGTCTGTTTGTCCCATTGCTGATAAAGATCCATAAGGGGTCATGCTCCGATGAACTCTGATGATGTTTCAGTCACCGAAACCGTTATTTCCCATAGCCAATCAATGACTAAGCTAGGCAATTGCTAGTGACTCAATATGTAACAAACACTGTTCAAAAACTACATTGTAGGTCATGCATGCTGGGGATGTTAATTTATTTCCTAGGAATTTGTAGCGGACGACCCACTGATTGGCTGAAAGTCAAAGTTCACCAGAACATGACCCATATTGGGGTTTCGCCAGATCTTTATCCGCATTGGACATATAGAGAAGTTGAATAAAGATATGGTTTTAATCAGATTAATCCAAGTGAGAAAACAATTTTGAATTCATTTAATATCATCTATGCAGCACCAGGCTTATTTCAACCATATTATGACTATTAGCAGGGATTATTGATGAGGGAAACCAGACATCCTGAAGTAAAGCACATATTTTTATAAAGTGTGCATGTGTGTTAAACCTGTGAGAAGCAACACCATATATAGAGATCACTTTGTCTAGCATCTGTCTGTGTGTCTGTCTGAAAGGGGACACAGTGCAGTGACAAATAGATAAGAGGAGACCGTGTGTCCCTTCAAATACTCTTTTTTTGTTACCCAACATTTTGTGAACATCAAGCTTAATGTTTGTTTAGAACTATATAATTTTTGACATAAAAAATAAATTGAGTAATTGATTAATTAAATCTTTACAGAACGATGAGCAGCAAATGAGCCATCGTATCCAGAAACAAAAAAGGTCTCAGAATTATAACTACTGGAAGCAGTGTTCAGTGGAGTACTCCAATAAAGAGAAGCTACTCAAGAAAGAGGAAGAGGTTCCTAAGCAGCAGGCTCGGCTGTGAGTGATCACAAAGAGGCTAAATTGTGTGCAGACATGTTAGGCCTAAAATGAGGCTTAAATTAGACCCCATTTTCCTCACCCTACCTGACAAATGTATGTTTTCCCCATGACAGAGTTTTAAATTTCTCCCTGTCAACTAAAACATCCCCACCTGACAAAAAGTATGTTTTCCCCACTACAAAGTTTTAAATTTCTCCCTGTCAAATAAAACCATCACAAGCTTGTTAATAGATTTATAAATGTTTGATTGTTTTATAACCATATTGAAATACATTTCGGTTTCTGCAAAATGTTTTTGGGCAGGTTATTTCATCTAGTGATTATGAAACCTTGAGGAACATGATGGTGAAATTTGTATGTGTTAGTAACAATGAATAAAACAAAAATAATGACCTTATTATTGTGCATTGTATTTTACTATATTTTATTCGTGAAAATTAAATTTACACTTTACCAAGTAAACAGTAAAGGGTACCTTTCACACAGGACAGTGTGGATGCTCTTTATAGATCTGTGGCTCCGACCCTATTAAAGACAAGTAAGACAGAAATATGATGATAAGGCCAAATCTTTTGTAATCTGTTACCAAAGGAGGGACCTAAATAGTGAAAGGATAGAGATATATCAATTATAATAAATTTCAAATGCATGCTTGACTTTCTATAATCCTTTTTTTTATAAATGTAGAAACTGTTGTATAAAGTATTATAGAGTTATGAGGTGATATTGATCAATATTTATTATAACATCAACACCCTGTTAATAATACAAACATAATCTGCATATTATAGAGATCATCTTATCGTTTTCTTTTCCATTTCATGGCTGCTTCAAACAGGATCAAATGTATCAAATTGTCAAATGTATATATAGATGTATATATAAATGCATTTACAGATGTATATATAGGTATATATATCAATGTATATATAAATGATTATATAGATGTATATATGAATGTATATATAGATGAATATAAATGAACATTTTCTTCTTGTGAAATACATAAATGGGTGACGTTTTGGATACTATTCTTTCAGAATAAATAACATTCAAGATGAACTGCGATTACAAAAGAAAAACATGAAAAGAATAAATGAGAGGATTGTAGAGTTAGAAAGGGGAATAAGCTCCAGCAGGATTTATCTGGAGAGCATCTACCATAAATTGGATAAATCAGGTATTGTAAATACATAAAAACATTCATGAAGCATGGTTTTGTGGTCCATTTCCAATCAAGTATCTTTTTCCCAACCTTAAGGATGTTCTCTGGTGACCCCATGTTTTAAAAAAGTATCAAACTTTTTGGATGACTTAGTTTTTCTTCAGTATCATGCCCAGGTGGATAGATTAAACAAAAAGAAAATATGGTGCTTCAAAGATACACCCTTGTTGAAATAAGAAATTTTAATAAGAATTACCTATTTCCATCAGAAATATATTCCAAATCAAAATTCTTTGACAAGAACACCTTGATATTACTTTATTTCATGTAAATTAATAATAATTTTTAATTAAGACAACTTATACATAAAATAAATCATCATTTCTATAAATAAACAACAAGATTTTACTAAAATTAGACAAAATATGACACAAATATAACATGCAATTTCAGCACAAAAGTCAGTGTCAAGGAAAAACATGTATCAAACTTTTAATGAAATTGCTAATACAGACTGGACCCACATAATTGCTTATTTTGAAGAGAAAAAAAGTATGGGGTAGTGTGCATTGCAACAAAGATTTGAACCTTTTTGTGGTCCCTCCCCCTTCCTTATCCAGCTTATATCTAATTCATTCAACACTTTTAGATTTATATTGAAATGCATATTATTCAATCAGTGATTCTAAAACTTACATATATAATTTATTACATAATAAATAACAATAAAATAAACTCAATTTATTGATATTTAATAAATACTTGATGCAATATGCTACAAAAGTGACATTTTCATCAGCTTTGAACAAATGTATGCAATGCAACCTTGACCTTACACATATGACCTTGGGCCAAAGTCATGAAACACATTTTGTCATGGCAAAATTTTTAAAAATATTATCTGGATTCATGTTAGAAGTAGAAACATATGACCAAAACACCAATTGAAAAATACTATGACCCATTTTGAACTTGCCCTTTTATTGTTTGAATCCAAAATCAATAGGGCTTCCTAATTGTAAAGATAAATGGTTTGGAGTAGTGTTTTCTAAAGAGGAAAATATTATGTCCCAGTGTGTCATTGACCTTTGGACTTAATTAAATATGACTTTTTCTTGCACCAAGGTGATCACACATGCATATCAATATGAGTTTGTGAAACATGAATGCCCCCTGTTTCAACCAAACTTGAAACAGCCATTCTTTGTATAAAGGATAAAGTCAAGGACACAAGGTCAGTGACCTTGGTGTCATTTGAAAGATTTTCATTATTTGAGTATACATGCCAAATATGAAGTACCTATTTCTTACAGTTCAAAAGTTATGGCCAAGATTAAAGTTTTTGACCACAGGGTCACAGACAGTCAGGCCAAAAACTAGATTCCCCCGTATTTCATTCCAGGAGCATAAAACCATGTTCCTAGCTGCAAATGAAATAGAGAAAATCTGGAATAACATTGAAGGAGAGACAGAGAGACTGAAACCAGTACAACCCTCTCCACATTATTGGTCTGCTTATGAATATCCAATTTGTTATAATAATTACAAGAATTGCTGCCATGGGGCAGACACAAATACCACCCACCGACAGAATGATTCTTTGAATATGGCCTTGATCTTGTGGAGATCAGGTCAAGGGCATAACAAAACCCCATGTGAGTAGGGAAAGTTGTGGGTAGTATGAACCAAATGACCTTGAACTTTAACCCTCTAAGAAATATCAGTATAACAAGTATGAAATATATTGGAAAGGCAGGGATTCAAATTTCATGTAAAAGTTGTCTTAATTGTTGAGCTTCTACTACATCATTGTTGTCAGATTTGCTGTATGCATGATCCAAGACAACACAATCGCCTTCACTTCTAACAAGAACATCTGATTTTTAATGCCTTTCCTTCTGACACGCAGAAATTCTAAAAAGTTTTGCTTTTTGTTTATTTGATTTAAATCCTCTGTTTAATTTTCTGCCCATATCTTTTTTTATTAATATCTTACCACAGATCTAACTCTTATTGTCTGCATGGCTACCACCAGCGTCTTGGGTCTTTTGTTTACATACTCAACTACTAACTTCCAGTTTAATTCACTACACTTGATTTATTGTCTATTCAATCTCTGTTGCTGTTTTTGTGGAAAATTGTTAAGATTTCATTAATTTGGATGCTTAAGATCACAAAGACTTCATTTTATTTTTATGTTCAACTATATAACGACATTACAAGTTATATCCCGCATTTATACCAGAAAAAGGCATAAATATTTCATCTGAAAACATCTTTAACACTAAATTTAAAATTTCAGATTTGTTGAAATGAATAAAGAGTAATTATTTAATATTCTGGTTAATCCAAATAAAGACTATAAGTTTTAGATGACTAGTACCTACTTAAACACCACTAAAATGGTTCTGGTTTTATGGTGTGAACTTGTATTTCTAGATGCCCCTAATTTTACTCAAAATATTCTAATAAATGTCAGATTCAAAGTCTCATCCTTGTCTTGTCATTCAAAGACATCCGAGGTTTCAACATTATAGATGCTGATGTGAAAATCAAAGTATGAAAGAAACCTACAATATCATTGTGGTGCTTACAGTAGTGTACTGCGATGAACATTCATGGATTAGAGGTGAGATCAGGTGTCTGAGAGGAGTAAGCATCTCCTGTGTGGCTAGCTCTATCCACCATGAATACCTACAACACTGAGAATACCAAATTAGCTCAAATCTGTATGGTTATTGTGAAACCCTCACTTCTTTTAAAGAAGTCCATCATTTTAAACATTATTCAGCAATGCAACAAGCAGGTTTTGCCATATTGTACATAATAAGTATAGATGAAAAATTACTAGGTTGATGTCAAACAATATTAAATCAGTTTTATTACATATTAATCATATTACATTTTATAATTGTAGATGTACTAGGAGTGTCCACAGCTAAGGGACAGGTGGTACATGTTGCTGCCCGACAGTCCCCCTACCCGGGCACCAGACTAGCAAGATTTCCTGTCTTTGATAAATATGTACCATGGGAGGTGAGCGTTTTTACTTCCACAGACAGTATTTTTAAATAACCATGATACATGTATTATCATGTCCTGTTTGCTATTTCCTGAATTTGCTGATTGGTCAACTAGTGATTATTAAAAGATGGAGTGTTACATTTACTGAAGCTTTGGTCATGCTCAGTTGATGTTTATTGCACGGGATGCTTCAGCTATGTTCTCAAGTGTAAGATGGGCACAGAAGCATAAAGTAACCATTGCAAAGATACTGGACAGCAGGTGGTGTTTGAACTTTGCTATGTCAGCGTTGTATGTGGCATTGAGTACAAAAATAACCAACTCATTTCATGTTTAAAAGAGCTTCGTCAGATTTCAGAACTATGCAGGAAGTACCTAACGCCGTCATCTCGGACAGACCTGTGTTCAATTCCTTGTCAGGACAGGTGATGAGGCTATTGAGTGTCAGTTGTTTCTTTAATACTCCGGTTTTCTTCATTAAAATACTGACCTCCACCTTATAGATAATTAATCCAGTTAATACCATCTGAACAATTTAGATTTTGATTACTAACTATTACTACTTCGGTGAGTCTTGCTGTTTTTCAGCAAGAGGTTACAGTACATAGCTACTATGGCACTTAACAAGTTGTGTTGTATTTTCAGCAAGAGGTTGTAGTACCTAGCTATTATGGCACATGACAAGTTGTTTTATATCTCAGCAAGAGATTGTAGTACCTAGCTACTATGGCACATGACAAGTTGTGTTGTATTTCAGCAAGAGGTTGTAGTACCTAGCTACTGTGGCATGCGACAAGCTGTGTTGTATTTCAGCAACAAATAGTAATACAAAGCTACTTTGGCATTTAACATTTTCTGTCATCTTTCGGAAAGAGATAACAATATGAATTACCTTGGCACATAACAACCTCGGTTCTTTTTTCAGCAGCTTTGTTACTAAATAAATCGTGTTGTCTTTCAGCAAACATACGATATATATGATCCCAAAGTGTATACTAAACCAAAGGACCAGTTCAACAGTGATGAAATCATGTTTGTGGATGAAGATTTGATAGAGTAAGTCAAAAATGTGTTTACATCTCTGACACATTAAACTGTTTTTAATGCATGTATTGGATAACTCAGAATGCAAGACCATTAAAGCTTCTTCATGATATGAGATAGTTTGAGTTATTGAAGACCGAAACCAGTTTAAAATCAAGGAAATATCAAAATATTGTAGGTGTTTAAGATAACCACATCAAAAACAAACTTACTCGTTTGCATTATTTGTAACTGAGGGAATATAGTAATGTCATTGTGTCCATACCTTCATTCCTGCTATCATCCCACTGGCTGGGTGATGAACTTGTTAATTCTGAATATGTGTGATTTGTAAATTATTGAATTTTTGTCTTCTAAAAATTGTTTTGCATTAATTTTTCTTTCATTTTTCTACATGTATTTGATTGGGCGTTATAATGTAATTTTGAGTTTTACAGATTTTATATTTTAAAATTGGGGTAGGACGAGAGAAAAAAAATTTTTAAAAATTATAACATTAATTAGTTTCAAGTCTGTGCTCATTTTCAAACTTCTTATACATACGAGAAGGTTGCAGATGATGCATAAACACTTTGTTGATCCGGGAATACAAAGAAGGAAAGATGCCCCTGCACAATAACTGATAAAAACTATCAATATCTAGGCAGTGAATAAATGTATTAGAAAAATGCAATTTTATTAATGTTATTTTTTTTTCAATTAAGGTAAAATTATGGTCAGAGGATCAGTAAAACTAAAAATTACGTTTTAACATCTTGATCATCTGTTTTGAATTCAAAGTTGAAGTGGTAATATTTGTAAAATGAATAATTTGTAACATCACTAATGTCTCCTTACCACATCAAAACATCACAGCTCGATTGATTAGGTGCTTGGCTGTGGTCAAAAGATCCCAGATTAGAGCTCCTGTGATCGTTCATCAGTGTCTAGTCTGTTGGATGAGACTGTAGAAACTGAGGTTCCTGTATCACTATAGACATGGCATGAAACAGATCTTATAGTGCTTCAATTTATTCATTACATAGGTCTGATTTTCTGTGCTATAGTCTAGGCAGATACCTCTGAATATTCTATGTAACGGACTAGGCAGATACTGTCACCATATAAGTGTGCAATAATCTTGATGTGACATATAACATAATAAATTACTGCTATAATAAACATTCCATTTATGAAATTTCAGGACTATGAAATTGAAACAAGAGAGAGAAATCCTGACAGAAGAGGAGCTGTCAGAGTTACCTCCTCTTCCAATCTTCACTCCAAAGTGGAACACAGTGTTATCTAAGAGATCAGGGGACCTTCCCAGGATTATTGATCGCAGGTCATGGATCTCTATTGACAACCAACCTTTAAGATATAATATAGATCCAGTAGGGCTTCCTTTGTAAGTAGAACCACCACTCTTGACAAATTTATACTTTGTAGACTCCTGTACACCATTTATTTAGATATTTTTGCATATTGTTTGATATATTTGTTTAGGAACAGGCAGTGCAACACCACTGGATCTCAAATCTAATGATCAGGGTCCATTTGATCAAGGATTTTCAGAAGATAGTCTGTCTCGTTTGATTAAGACAGACATTATATATTAGCATGCATAAAAATCCTTTACTGCCTTGGATGTGTCTTTTGTGTAGGTATAAATCATACAGTCAGCATCAAACAAGGCAGCCACCATATAGCTGAAATTATCTTGATATTGCACATGCTTGAATAAATGTAGAGTTAAATTTGTTTAGAAATGCTGTTTCCTCTACCTCTTTATTAGTTTTCTATAATTTTGCAGAATGGTATTGCTTTTCAATTGATACTTGTTACATCTTTGTATTGAAGAAGTATGGGCCACATTTGTATTAGCTAAAGTGGAGTGACTATGAATGGTGATCTGCGATTTCAGCTTTTGCCTTCTGAGTTTGAAAATAAAGGCATAATTTCAGATTTCTTGGGAGCAAACATAGCTGAGTTGGTTTGAACATGACTGGTGACTTGAAAGGGTTGTTAATTTTTAAATGAAACAGTGAACACTGAAGTCTCACAGCCCTCATCAAGTTGGCTTGTTGCAGATCCATCACTTGCTGGAGTGTTTTCATTGCATAGGTCTAAATATTTGACAATGCATGGGGCATGTACAATGCACTATCATTGGAGGATAAATAATATATGTATGGGACATAAGACAAGAAACAGCATAATTTCCATGACCTGTATACATACATGGTTTATCTTCTAGTGACCTCCTGTCTTCTGTACATGACCTGTATACATACATGGTTTATCTTCTAGTGACCTCCTGTCTTCTGTACATGACCTGTATACACCTGTCTTCTGTACATGACCTGTATACATACATGGTTTGTCTTCTAGTGACCTCCTGTCTTCTGTACATGACCTTTATACATACATGGTTTGTCTTCTAGTGACCTCCTGTCTTCTGTACATGACCTGTATACACCTGTCTTCTGTACATGACCTTTATACATACATGGTTTCTCTTCTAGTGACCTCCTGTCTTCTGTACATGACCTGTATACACCTGTCTTCTGTACATGACCTGTATACATACATGGTTTCTCTTCTAGTGACCTCCTGTCTTCTGTACATGACCTGTATACACCTGTCTTCTGTACATGACCTGTATACATACATGGTTTGTCTTCTAGTGACCTCCTGTCTTCTGTACATGACCTGTATACACCTGTCTTCTGTACATGACCTGTATACATACATGGTTTGTCTTCTAGTGACCTCCTGTCTTCTGTACATGACCTGTATACATACATGGTTTGTCTTCTAGTGACCTCCTGTCTTCTGTACATGACCTGTATACACCTGTCTTCTGTACATGACCTGTATACATACATGGTTTATCTTCTAGTGACCTCCTGTCTTCTGTACATGCATGTAATCTTGTTTCGAAATATTGCAGAACAATTTCTGTTATAGGATAAATTGGTAATCTCCCACTTATTATGACTTTCAAGTTTGATTCATTGTGTTTAGCAAACAATGGCACTTTGCTCACTAATTTTGTGCTGTTTTCTGTAATTTTCAATTTTTATTTGAACATGACTTTATACTTACCTTCATGTTGTAGAAATCCAATGGGACGTACAGGTATACGCGGGAAAGGAAACTTGTGGCAGTGGGGTCCAAATCATGTGATCAAAGCTGTATGTACGCGATGGCGACAAAAGTACACAGCAGATAATCAGCAAGCAGGCTATTTATACGTGGAAGGCAAACGTCTCCTGGAATTCATCGCTGTTCGTAAGGACGGAGATTCAGAGTCTGTGTATGGTTTGCCTGGGGTAATTATATATCAATTAATGTTTAATTTGATAATGATATTAGGATAAATTAAGAGCAGTTACAACTGTTTTATTTCACCTGCTAAATATGACAACCCTTGGGAATCATCTTGTCTGTCCATTTTTCACACTTCTGTTGTAACTATATATTTGCAGGAGACACATTATCTTCGGATTGCTACATTCTAGTTATTTCAAGCTATTGATTTCAATGTACCTAGATCAAATATCAGGAGCATATTGTTTTTGTACTGTCTGTTTGTTTGTCTGTCAGAAACCTTTACCTTGCAAATTACTTTTGAACAATAAAAGATATTAAAAACTTCAAGATGAATGATCTTGTGACGCTGACTGTGACCTCTATGCCAAAAATAAATTTAATGTCTATAGACATAGATGTCTCACAATATCTCAAGTTTACTTTGAAAGATTCTGGTAATATTATTATCCAGTCAATGTTCTGACCTAAGGAAATTTCTTTTTGACTGTGATAAAATTTTGTTATGGTACTTTTGATAAAAATTCTGTTACGGTACTTTATATGCTAAAAATTGTCTTTATTTGGGCCATTGTTGTCTGTGTCTCACAATAATTCAAGTTTTTCCTCGAGATGTTTAAATGATATTATGCCCTTTTCAGTACAATGACCTTACGAAGATCTTTTTTGATTTTGATTATGTTCTGTTTGTTGGTTTTATACTTTGTCTCCTTGGAGGTATGGCTCTTGAAATGAGACTGTTGCCTATTTTTTCAACATTTATGATTTTTATACACAGTATGCAACCGTTAATTGCAAATTCTTATGTCTTTAAATACCCAGACAGATTTTTGTTCCACTTGGGAGAATAGTATTTCACAAAGAGATTTTGTTCTTTATGTTTAAAGTGCTAATTTTGCTCTGTTTTTAGGACACGCTTCAGGGACTGAAAACGCCTTATGTAACATTGTGTGAGGCCTTCATGAAGAATGTGCTCAATGAACAAGATTACAATAGCAAGCGTCCCCTGGACCAAGGAGACATGATACAGGTAACAAGTCAGAGTTTAAAACAAAAGGAAAACCCAAACTTATTGACACTAGTGCACACTAGGACCAAGTTTCAGAACAAGGAGTATATGTGATCATAATCTAAGCTGGTCTTGACGTCCAGACTGGCATTTAAATTTTGAAGAATTTTAGATTCTTTTGGCACTCTGTATCAATATAAAGACAAGTTTTATATAGAAATAGCACACTTTAATGAATTATGATGAAATATAAAAGGACATTCTTCAAAAATAGATGCTATTTACAACCCTTGAGACTGATTTAGTTGAAGTCCAGGCATACATAATTGTGTGAAAATCAGCCCAGGACCTCATTCACTTAGTGGGCTTTTAGTGCTGTACTGGAACTCGCTGTAGTCTCTCACCTCTGTCCTGTCTTGATCATAGGCAAAAATAAAAATTGTTGTATTTCCATTATGATGACCAACCCGGTTTTACTGTACCAACTGAACAGATTTTAAAAAAATTAATTTAAATAATTTGATTTTAAATGATGATTTTAAATTTTAAAAAATTCTCATGTGTAATATTGAAAATGAAATTAAAAAAAAAAATTGTATGTATTACCAACATACCAACCCAATTTGTTTTAGCAAATTTAGTGAAAACACAACAGTTTATATGTATTGCCTTGCCCAGTGTCGGTCAGGAGGCAGGTCTGCCTGGTCCTGAACATTAGTGCTGTACTGGAACCAACTGATTTCTCAACTTTGTCATGTCTGGATCTGACCCTGCCTCAGGCAAGAAAAAAGTTCTCTTTGGTCTGGAAATGGTTGTCTTTAGGTACTTTAATCATCAACTAGTTGCTATTTTGATGTTTTCATTCATTAGGTTAGAACTACAAGACTGCCCCTTTAATTTCTTCAGCACAGAGTGAACATGATTTACAGTCGGCACAAGTTTTTCTAAATTTTCAAGAATATATTGTTATTTTGGTAAAAACATATAGAGTTGAATAGGACAGTCCTGTAACACAAACCAGACCAAAAAAAATGTCAAAAGTGCAACAAACCACTGGGATCACTCATTACTCATCTGTTGCCATTTCTTTGCCAGTTTTTTGCCACATTCGCCATGCAGAATACCAGTCAGAAGACCTCACTCTCTATGGACAGTCCAGGAGGATCTAACTCCCAGACCTTGACTTTCTTGTCTACTAAGCAAGGATCTCGTACCAGTCTCCGTACAGAGGCTGATACTCTAGGCTTCAGTGCTTCTCTGTTGTATAAGGGATATTTAGATGACCCTCGTAATACTGATAATTCCTGGATGGAAGCTGAGGTCTGGAACTTTCATTATGATCTAGCTGATGCTTTTGATGTTAGAATTCCAGAGGTAAGAGAAATAGTTAAAATGATATTACTTTAATTTCCCTAAAGCCTTTTAGTGGCAGGTTCTTAGACCATATAGATTACAGTGAGATATAAGTAAATTCACAGTGAGATGATGCCACCAGTGCTGTCCTCACTTTAGTAGAAAAAGAAGTCATCCTACTTTAAAAATTAGTTTGAGTAAACTAGAAGTTAAGGTTACCTTTCTGGGGTAAGTAAGAATTAACTTTATTATATTCTTCAGCAAAAAAAGCGATTATCTCTTCCCTCATCTGTAAGCTATAACTTATATCTTACTGATACTGCTCTACTGACTATATGCTGACAATTGTTGGTTTTTTCAATATGCTGATATTTTCAAAGTTACAGAGTTAGTATAATGATGCAGCCTTTGTCTTAGAAAACAGGTGATTTGTGTTCAAATCCTTGTAAATACTAATACATATAGAATTGATTATTCCTTAGATTAACTTAAATTATCACAGGATAGCTTTGAACACATTGCATTGCAACGTATGTCTAATAACACATACATTGCATATTTCTGGATGACAAAAAGCACAGGATGTTTCTTAAAACAGGTCAATTGATTTGTGAAAAGAGTGTCTTTTATTTTTTCATACTATCACTTCCTACTGGAAGATTTTACCTAAGTGTCTCTAATCAGGGAGTCTGTTTAGTAGGGAATAAGTAGCTCATATGACAGGGCAAGTATAAGGCAAGTGTACCTATATATTTTGTCGATAACTTTCTGCTTCCATGGATGAAAATTTAACAAGGACGATAACGGTTTGTGGAAACCCATCCAAATCTTGCAGTATAAGAGCATCATATTTTGCACAGTTTCAGGTGTTAGTCCTATGATGTCATAATCAATAATGTCGGACTTGTCAGATATATAAAGACATCATTGGTATACATTGCACTTCATTGCATGGCATTAATAGAGGAAAATTGATCAGTGTACATGACTTTTGTATAAGAGAAGTAGTACTGTACATGTACTTATTTTACCACATTTAAACTTTATCTTAAGATGAAAGTAGAGATTTTTGACATTTTAGTCATAAATAAGCATGTATTACCAGAATTATCAAAATATGGCTCTAGTTTTAAAAAACAAGTGTGCAGCAATACTGCTTATATATAGATAACTAAACTGTTAATTTTGTTAATCTTTGATACAGGAATGCAGTGTAACTTGGAAAGAGGTTTCTCCAAATGTTAAACTTTTCGGAAATGAAGGAGCAATTGTACAAGAGGCTGCTAGAATTCATGATGCTTACCATTAAGGCATTGCTTCAACAAGTTTTCACTAAGAAAACATCCCTGAATATGGATAGTGTAACGTGATTACATGATGTAAAGATTGTTTGATGTTTTCATCATAGCTTTAGCTATTTCAGCTTCAGTCCTTTTAGGTTATCATTTTAAGAGAGTGTGGTTAATTTCTGCAATAGATGATAGTAGATACATGTAGCAACTTTTAGTAATTTGTAACAAGATTTGACTCCACACCTTATAGAAAAAAAAAAGAGTAATAGTGTTATAAATGTAGTTCTTAATTGCATTAATTTGTTATTTGTCAACCCTTGATGTGATATGAAACATTGCAACATTTCCATTTAAGACATCAGGTACAAACCAGATGATGGATTTACATAATCTGGGATGCCCAGACCAGTTCACCCCTCTGTGGTTCGTAAAAGAACATGACATTCAGCCTATTTTTTATTGTTCTATCTGTGACATTAAAACCAATGCACTGTTTGTTGGAGTTTTGTCAGACCTCTGATTACGTCCTCACAAGGAAAAATTGTGTTTCGTGGAAGGGTGAATTAGAAAAACATACAAATGAAATTTAGTATTACATATTTACATGATTGGCTGTTATTGAATCATGAAACCATGGATTTTTTTTTTCATTATATGTTGGGTTTTTTTTTTCTTTTTTAAAGAAATAAAAATTGTAACATGCATCCTGATGTAATAAGGAGAATTACAAGATCTTACATATTTACCATAGCATCACACAAAACAAAGAGAGATAACAGAAATGCAAACAGTTCTAAACATCAGAAATGACATGTTTCATGTTATTAAATTGAAATGAAACGTTTTAACAATAAGGAAAGCTTTTAGATTAAGAAACTTTTTTATCATAATATTTTCTTTTTAAGACTTACAGATACTCAGTTTGTGAAGTTATCAATTTGAAATAAGATATACAAAGCCCAAACATTTAAGATTTTGTTTTCTGTGACCTTGCTGCATTGCCAGATTTGTAGCCAAATCTTTAATGATTGTTTTACTGCAATTTAGTGTTTTGACATATGTTTTGGGATTTTCGCTTTTTATCAGGGGAAAATTCAAAATATGCCTGCTTTCAATATTTGTAAATTAAGGTCTGATAAAACATATATTTTTAGCACAAACACAGTACAGTATTTACAACAATACACACATATGTATTGTACATATGGTGTTCAAACTGTTGACCTCCACATTATATAGTCAGTTCTTTTGATACTTAATACTGTCTTATTCTGAGTGAACAATGTTCATTGCTATCTTATGTACAATGTAACTGTGTTTAACTATTTCTGTTGAAACAAAGATTTGTGTTCAGAAGTTGACCTTTACATTTTGCTGAAGTTTTTCTATTTATACTCTTAATTTCTTGATCTGATATACACTTGTTGGTTGTTGTTGCTGAGCTTATCTTGGTTATAACACGGCAGTGTGTTCAGGTCGTTGTTGCTTAGCTTATCTTGGTTATAACACGGCAGTGTGTTCAGGTCGTTGTTGCTGAGCTTATCTTGGTTATAACACGGCAGTGTGTTCAGGTCGTTGTTGCTTAGCTTATCTTGGTTATAACACGGCAGTGTGTTCAGGTCGTTGTTGCTTAGCTTATCTTGGTTATAACACGGCAGTGTGTTCAGGTCGTTGTTGCTGAGCTTATCTTGGTTATAACACGGCAGTGTGTTCAGGTCGTTGTTGCTTAGCTTATCTTGGTTATAACACGGCAGTGTGTTCAGGTCGTTGTTGCTTAGCTTATCTTGGTTATAACACGGCAGTGTGTTCAGGTCGTTGTTGTTAAGCTTTAACATGATCTGTTCCTCATTTGTGATACTGTAAATCATTGTACATTCTGTAACCAAAAGACATGGTCCTCAATAAATATTCCACTGATATTTGAAGGTAGAATAATTTTTAGTCATAAATATATACAGATAGTAGCTGTCCTAACAACTCCTAAACCAAACAGTTGACCGACACTACCAGGGTTTTACATCAGCGTATTGAAATTATATAATTTATTTATGTGTATGTGACCTTTGTGTACTTGTTTACTTTCTTGAATCAGTAAATTCTATTGTGCCTCCTTGCATGGTTGTGACAGGGTTGTCATGGTAACAATCCTTTATATGTGTTCAGTAGGAGGGTCCTTGATCTGATGGCCTGTTTTGTTCTCATCTTTTCCATGCCTTTCTCCCTCCTACACCCACTACTTACTGTCCTGGAAACAGTTTGAATATCTTATTGAAAATAAATGTCATTTTGCTTCCACTTTATCATGTTATATTCCCCAGATCTCTAAGTTTTGTGATGATTTGTATACATGCCAACACATTAATTAACAAAAATGTGTGTCCTTGACCTTGCAGCCTCAGATCTCTTTATTCCCCCTTTTATTGTTCCTATCTGATCTTGATCTAACATTCCCGTCTCCAAATCATGGTGCTTACTACCTGTCTCATACTCTGCCACCTTCAGTTCAGTATATAACATCAATTTAGCTTAAGGGAATCCAGAGGTGTTTTTTTTTTATAGTGGTCAAGCATTGAGCTGATGATACAGGCCATCTTTGTTTATTCCTTAATAAGTCTACAATATTCAAAGTGTGCCAACTAAATAGCATTTAATGCTTAATCCTTGAAATCCAGTCTGTTAAAAGTAATCCTAAAATCAAGAATTGGCTTATTTTGATAACAATGTTATTTTTATATATTTTCTGAAAGTATATTATCATCTGTTAATGGGCATATCTCCAGTAGTAGTAGAAGTATTTAAAAAAGGAGTGTATACCATATCTACATACAGTACATAGGTGATAATTTAAAAAGATTGTGATAGAATAATAGACAAGTATAGGTTGAAAAGTTGAAAGGCTTTCCTTTTTTTAAGAATATACAGTGCATAACAGAATAGAGGTTACTGACCTGTAGAAAAAGCTGAATTTTTTTTTCTCTTGAAGAAGATGCAAGGCATAGCAAAATAAAAGTTATTGCCCTGTAGACCCCACCACTCATGTCTCCCTTACCTTACTAAGATAGAAGTTATTGCCCTGTAGACCCCACCACTCATGTCTCCGTTACCATATTTGACTCTGATCTCAATACTTGGCCATTGTTTTATTATTATTTAAACCCCGGTCTCAATTATATGAATTGAAATGATATATTTGTCCGTCTTTATATGAATGTTTAGTATTATTTTGCCATCAAAAAATTATTTTTTCAACAAATGATCTTGGATATTCAATCTGCATTAAATAAGGCTTTTTTTCTTGCATCATGAGCATAGTTTGTATCAAATGCATTATATATATATTCTGTATATTACAAGTTTGCTACATATTTTGTCTGTTATAAAATATTCCTTGTTCTGATGGCAGTGGAATTGTGTATTACGGGTTTTTTGTTGTACATATTATCGATTATGTAATGTTTTTGTTGTGTTATATATATATCGTTCTTCATTGTTAATATCAAAGAGTTTGTTTCGCGTAATGACATGCTGTTATTGTTCTAAGACCAATGTATTTTACTTTAAGCTGCTCAGTGAAGACTCATACGTAATGCCATTTTCACTGGGTGAGTTATCTGCCCTTGTTTAATTAGGTGATGGGCAGAAGTGGAAAAGAAAAGTCGTTCAACACTGTTAGTTCAAGCTTCTCTTCTGACTTGTATAATCAATTGACCATGGTGAGATATAGCCAGCCATGCAGCAGTCATGTTTTTATACATTACCATGATATGCATTGGTACATCCTCAACCTTTTCCTGCGTAAAGAAACATGGGCATGGGTAGAGGGTAAGGTTGTTCCAAGTGCATGATATACAGAATGCAGGAGAGTTCTTTTCAAGAGCAGATAACTCACTTTATTGTATCGTCCTATACTAATGGATTGTGTATTTTAGGAACTGGTTTTGGTGAACGATAGTTAGGTCGTAGATTGTTCTCTGCTTTACTTTAATGTATTGTTTTTCTTTATGCATTTTATCTCCAGGCACACAAATGAACTGTCTGCAGATATGCATTATATGCCTTTATTCAGAGCCATATGTGTAAAAAAAAAATACATGTAGACGCAATTCCAAGTTTATTTGTAAAGTAAGATACAAATAGTTGAAAATTTTACAAATAATGTAAAATAAAATTGTGCTGTTAATGACATTAATAATGTACTAATGATAAATGACATGGAGTTAAAATAACAAAGGTAGTGTGCTATTTATGATTTATATAAATCAGAATCAAACAGCAAATAATAGAAATTATAGAGTTAGTAATAAAAATTATTCTACAATGATAGAAATGATATGATATTGTACTAATGATAGAAAATATAATTGATAAAAATAATATAATAAATGATACAAATAATTTTGCTGTTGATAGAAAATAGTATATTCCTCACAGCTGATTTAAAAAATCCAGTATGGCTATGTCATCTCAAAGCATGTATGGCCATGTCACTCCAAAGCATGGTAATACTTAGGAATCTATTGTCTGCTGTTTGTTTGTTTATCCCAACATCACATCTCTGTGTTAAATTTTTTTCCAGGAATGCTTGAGTACATATTGGTTGTCGTCAGGCTCCTGTGGTTTAAATTTCAGCATTACAAGATCATGAAATATTGCTGAAATACTAGGGGAGGTTTTCATGACGAACTTTCATGCAAAAATTCAAAACTGCTCATTCATTTTTGTTTTTTGAACTTTTTGTGCTAGTGTTGTATTAACTTCTTGCTAAAAAAAGCTACTATTTTCTCTTGACATCAACATGAAGTCTTTGGTTTATGTAAACTAATGTACTTGCACTCTGTTTGGTTCCTGGTGTAGATAATTTACATTTTTTAACTATTCTATTCAACAAGTAAACCCAGATGTTAATTGTTTTCTATTTTCTATTTTTCTATTCAAATTTTGATTCTTCAAGCAATAAGATTTAATTTTCAAATATACTCATATTCTTATAGATGTATTTAAAATAAGGGTCATGAATTGTTCATACATGTATATGAACTTCTTACATCTAAGACAGAAATCGGTTCCTTTTTTTTGAAAATTATGTTACTGTTTGTATTAAAAAAAAAAGTTTCATCTCTTGCCTGTTGAAAAGGGGACAAAAACAATTTCTTTCAGCTAGTCATGTTTGTGTCAAATACTGAAGTGGGCAATAATACTCTAGAGTCTCTTTGTACCTAATATCTCATACCATCTATATAAAGGGACTAATTGTTATGAATCCTTATTTTGTTGCCAGTCAATATTTAGTATGTATGTGCTGCTGCATTATCATTATTTCAGATGGAAAAGTGGGTCATCAAAGCATTTGTGAGCTTTGCAATATGTTTTGTACTGCCTTATCCAAAATTCATAGTTTGATGATATGATTGGATTTTATGTATTAAACTTTTTAGGAACAGTAAATACTCTTTGTTTATTTAACAGAGACATTGTTGCAATATTTGTCCTGCAATATTTACACTGTCCATAAAAGTAAACAATACTTTGGGACAATCTCGAAGGACTATGTAGTAAACCAATCATTTAATCTTAAAAAAATATTGTATAATAGTACTTTGTAATCATTATGTACAGAATTTAATCAGTATACATGTAGTTTAGGCGTCTCTGCTTTCATACTGAATGGCTGAATTGTCCCTTGTCAGCCAAAGAAACATTCAAAGTGGACAAAAAGTAGGGAGTCATGATGGCAGGGACGTTTTCTTTTTCTTCTTCTTCTAATACGAAGTGTACTCAAAAATTGAGCGTTAGCTTCATGATATACTTCTTAGTATACAAGTTTGGTAGTGGAGAATTTGGTGTATAGAATCAACCTGTCTACCGGTAAGTCAGAGATTTTCTGCTCTATCAAGTCTCTATTAAGACTTCTCATATTTGTTACCCATGGCATTAGTATGCGTTATGACCTTGCCCATGGTCATACTTACAAACTTCTAGTCACTGCACTTTGATCAAAATGAACCACTAGATTATAGCTGTTGCATGGATATGCTTCATATTTTACACAAATGTACCCTCGACGAGAGGGTGTAACGTCACCTGTAAGCAAGGCCATACCTCCTACGTGAAGCTCACAGTAAGCTTATGATATGTAAGTCTCCTCAGATTTTACACAGATGTTACTCATGATACAAGGGTCAAGTCATAAAAGATAAAGTCACACTTGCTTCTCGCCTCAAGTAGTGGCCCTATATGAATGATATAGGGCCACTACTTGCAGCTAACTTGCTTCATAAAGGAGTACTATTTAAAGTGTTGTATTTTATTCAAGATCGTCCTGAATTGAATGACTACTAGACAGAGTCTGAAGAAGTGGATAGAAATAGAACCGGCTGTGCTCGGTTATCCTTTGTTGAATGAATAATTTTTATCATTAAGATTTAATTTCGTATTTCCTGGCAGATTGTTTGTCTTTACTTTATCTGTCTTATGCTGTGTGGTTTCGACACTTCCAACGCAATGTCCAATTTATGCGTCCAGTGTTGAACTATTTTTGAGTCGTCTGTGTTTTCTTCACATCGATGTTTGACGTGGCTTGCCAAACAGGAGATGTTTACTCTTTCGGTGACACCTGGTTTCACCTCTGACAAAAGACTCTTACTCCTCCCTGGCACTTGTTTCGGGGACACCTGGTTTCACCTCTGACAGAAGACTCTTACTCCTCCCTGGCACTTGTTTCCCCTCTGAAAGAGGACACTTACAACTGTTAAGGAGTGGTCTCCCCTCTGACAGGAAACCCTAACCACCTCCCGAGCACCGATCTCACTTCTGACAGGAGACGCCTCCACATTCCGGGACTTGGTCTCACCTCTAATAGGAGACTGTAACACCTCCAGAGCACCGGTCTCACTTCTGACAGGAGACGCCTACACCTTCCAGGACCTGGTCTCACCTCTGATAGGAGACTGTAACACCTCCCGAGCACCGGTCTCACTTCTGACAGGAGACACCTACACTCTGGGACTTGGTCTCACCTCTGATAGGAGACTCTAACACCTCCCGAGCACCGGTCTCACTTATGACAGGAAACGCCTACACCTTCCAGGACCTGGTCTCACCCTGACTGAAGGTGCTTACTTCCAGGCACTGGTCTCACTTCCAACAGGAGATGGGGCGTATTTTCCTCCTAGTAACCTCCTCTGGGTAACAACTCATTAGCTTTTTGTTGATGTCGGTTCATGCACCTCTCGCCGATGGCAGTTAGATCTACGCCTGGTTGACCACCCGATCACCCTCGAAGTTCGGGTTTACAAAGTTGGATATAACTTCCGTGGTTTGAGAATCAGTCGATTTTTCAAATACATTTTTATGAGGTGACAAATTTATTCGTCCATTTGAGAAAAATTTTGCTTGTAAGGTGGCTCTCTGTGCCACTGTATTGTATTTGACAAATTCATGCAAAGTTCAGTTAATACAAAATATTTTCGCCATCCGAAGGGATCTATTTTGCTCCACCTCCCCTGAATTCGCCACTGCTATGCCTTTACTCCTTCCGTCATAGTCACAAACCCATTATACATTTCTCACATTAGGATCTTGATCTGTCTAATCATTAAGTATAAATGTATTGATTTACGACCGACGAGTAGAATAAATACCGTTTAAATACCATTTAAATCTGCCCTAATCCCTCGTTCTGATCATTACTGAAGTTAGGTATTACACATTTCATATGTTCTTAACGACACTATTGACATTGTTTCAACGCATATATCACACACAATGTAAAACTTGATGTTTCTGAGGATGAAGACAAGTCTGCTGTCATTATCTACTTGAGGTAAGGCAATAAAATCGATTTTTAAAAACAATTATATCATTTCAAAATTTCTTCTTAATTTCATACATAATTTTCAGTGGTTCTATCTCTCGTTAGGACGCGAGAAGCCTCGGTTCTGCCTCTCATTAGGAAGAAGCGAGAAGCCTCGATCCTGCTACTTGCTAGGAAGCGAGAAGTCTCTGCTCCGTTTCTCATTAGGAAGTGAGAAGTCTCGGTTCTGTTCTCATTAGGAAGTGAGAAGTCTCGGTTCTGTTCTCATTAGGAAGTGAGAAACGTCGATTTTGCTACTTGCTAGGAAGCGAGAAGTATCGATTCTGCATCGAATTCTGAAGTGAGAAATCTCAGTTCTGCTTTTCTTCAGGAAATGAGAAGTCTTGGGTCTGCTTCTAATTAGGAAGTGAGAATTCTAGGTTCTGCTTCTCATTAGAAAGGGAGAATTCTCGGTTCTGCTTCTCATTAGGAAGTGGCCACCACCATATGGGGAAAATAATCTTCCACCCCACACTGGCCACCACCATATAGGGGAAATAATTCTCCACCACTAAACACTGGCCACCACCATACAGGGAAAATAATCCTCAACCCCCACACACTGGCCACCACCATATAGGGGGAATAACCTTCCATCCCTAAACACCGGCAACCACCGTATAAAATGAAATATAGTGTGGCATTAAACCGTTTTCCGACTGTGTAAACTGCCTAGAGAAATTAGAGTATACATATAGCTCTACTCATAACATTGCGTGAGATGTAATAGGTAATCAAGTTGTGGTCGGTAAGTAGGTATTTATATTTACATAACAGTTGGGCTTAATTATAATCAATGTACCGTCCATTTTTTTTTTTTTTGTTTTGTTTTATTTTTATTTTTGTTCAGATATCTATGCTAAGTGATTTGGCGCTTGTTCCCCATAATTCCGCTAAATTTAGCGTGTTCGAAACGATTATTAAAACATTACGTTGTACACTATGAAAAAACCCTAAAGATATCACGAAAGCGGAAAACAGAGAGATATATAAAGCATGAAACATCGAATCAAAAATATATAATTAGATAATACATGTATAATAATAATAATAATAATAATAATAATAATAATAATAATAATAATAATAATAATAATAATAATAACACACTAACACAAATAAAGCAGAACAAAACTTGATAGAATAAGAAATAAAACTAAACTGCTAAATCGAAAAAATTATAAGTAAATGAATTAGGCGATTATCCACGACATTTGTTTGCTAATCATTGTTATGATTGCTTTTCCTTCCATTTACACAAGCATAATATTTGAATTAATTTGTTAGTCGTTTGCTTAGGTACATTTTTTCTTCCTCCTTTTCTTTCTTTTCTTTCTTTCTTTTTTTTTTTCCTCTTTCTATTTCCTGAAATTTGTCTTTTTGAAATACATTATACAGTTCTCATTTCATACCATCAAAATGTGCAAAAATGACTTTTAAAAATAGATCATAGTAAACTAGGTGTAATTAGAGAAAATCTACCGTAGTATAAACTATCAGATGTTTCTTTGATTTAAATATTTCATTTATTTATATTTTTTGGGGGGGGAGGGGGTTAATTGTCGTAGTAATACATCGAATTTGTTCTCTCTCTCTCTCTCTCTCTCTCTCTCTCTCTCTCTCTCTCTCTCTCTAACAGATTGAATATATCATATAAATCTCGACATCTGCACCTCTTATTTCAATTTCTAAATTGCATACAAAAGATTTCTAATATGTAGATTACTATCAACCCCACGTGGTGTGTGGAATTCAATCGAAGGTTAAACTAGATCGAAACAGTCATATCTTATAAAATAAATGCTTCTCATTTCAATTATTCTGAATTTCAGAGAGAATAGATTTTGTTCAAAATGTGTAATGCTATCTCTCTATAGACATACACAGTTATAGGCAGGGCTAGAACAATGAAATATGATCTACTATAATAGGATTAAATGTCCGATATCAATGCTTATGGATAGGGAAGTTTAGTCAACAATCCGGTGTCAACATGCTGCATGCATGCCAAATTAATTCATTAAACATTAACAAACTGATTGTCAAATAACGCTCGTCTGTCAAGACCTTTGTTTCGCAAAATCATGCGGCATTCAGCAAGGGAGGTGATAATGATCAGTTCTAATTAAACTGAGGGGTGCTGAAGGTTAGGGAAGGCTTGAAGTCAGAATCAAGTAGAATACTGCATGTTCGTATTCAGATAGATGACATTTATATATATAAATACTTTTCGATTATAGGGTAGGCTAAGGATTTCATTGTATTCAATGCCGTGTAGAACAAAGGTTTCTCTAGATTCCAGGTCCTGTAGCCATATTGGCTAAAGATTCCCTAGGTTCTATGGTCGTGAAGGCCAAGGGTTTCTCTAGGTTTCATAGCCGGGCATGCTACGAGTTTCTGTAGATTTGATGACCGTGAACGCTAAGGATTTCGATAGGTTCAATGGCCCTGGAGACTATGTTTTCGCTAGAGTCAATAACCATGTAGGCTAAGGGTGCCTCTAGATTCGATGGTCGTGCCGGCTTGAGGCTTGGTGGCCATGTGAGGTTTTGCGGAGACTCGGGTCTTTGTTACGTCAAAACGCAGATCTGGGTTCGATTCTTGATCGGAGAAGCTCAGTCAGTCCCTGTAAAGCAATGCCAGTGACCTCTCTAAGAACCAACAACACTAAGAAAAAGAAGTTCCGAATATAAGCACGCATAATGTTGAGAGCTTTTCCCCTTTTTTCTGACCATTCTCGTATTTCGGTTCAACTATTATTGTCCAGACCTCGCACTGCTGTCCGACTTGTACATCGAGCTAGAGCTTGTATTGTCCTATGACTGATGTTAAGTGCTCAAGTTTTGGCCATGTATGACGGAAGCCTCGATCCCCCTTTGTTTGTTTGTTTATTTTATCTATTTATTTAATGGGGGGGGGGGGTTCTAAACATAACAACAGAGTGCTTGCACTTCTGTCGGATAATACAGGTTACGCGCCCCCATTTCTACATGGGTGTTGAAAACTAGCTTTTATGACTAGATGTTGATATCGACGGGGCGCCTTTGTGACAGATATTGATGTTGAGTGGAGGGTTTTGTGTTTAATTATTAACATTGAATGATCGTGCGTCTGTCTGGGTTCTAATGACGAGAGAATTTTATTCTTTTAATTCTACACATTGATCTATATTGATAAAGTTTACATTTGTATTGTATCAAGTTTAAATCGACTTTATTAAATGTGGAACACAATGGCGGAACATGGCCCCTTGTGAGAAATATTAAATCTTGGGATGGCCTTTCACAGTCTAATTGTGTTCCTGTTTAACTTTTACTGACCGTGATAATGCAGGAGGAAAGTAGTAAGGTCCCCGAAACAAGAATCATACTAAAAAAAAGGGATAGTCCGATTTTAATTAAAATATTTTGAAAACATTGATTAATGTTTTGCCCGTGAGTTTATGTGATTCATTGGGAATTATCTTTAGATTTGGAATAACATTTTGGGTAAGTACGTGTATATATATATATATATATATATATATATATATATATATATATATATATATATATATATATATATATATATATATATATATATATATATATATATATATATATATATATATATTCGTCTGTGAAATCCCCATTTGTTATTAATATGGAAACAACGAAAACAACCAGGTAACTGGTAGGGAGGAGTGCTTTCGTTCTTGTTCAAATACCTCAAGAGGTAGATCTAAGAATGGGTAAAAATTGTGCAGTCTTGGTAGCTAACCTGGTATTTTCAGATTCCACACCTAATGTTAATCTTTATCCTGTTTCTGACACTCTGGATACGGTGAAAACAACCGACCTACCGTTTCGCCCCAGCCACGGGCTGAATTCAGTTTTAAGACTTTGATATATTGAATGTGGAATCCTACATAGCCGGCATTACTAGCCGGTTTGAAATGTTTAATCGTCCTATGTGCTCGATTTCAAGATGATCCCTATATTTCCACTCAGCATATTGAGACTGTTTTACTAGAGACTTAGCAGAGATACCGGGCACTCCTCTCCCCTGCTCTCCTTGTTACGTCTATTTGTGTGCCCTTTGTTGTGTTGCTTTCTGTGGTGAGTGGGAAGGTGGGCCCGTAAATTGATCAACCACACCAAGTGAGTGACGGTTTCACTTCAATTGACCGTCCTAGGTAGGTATCGCAACAACATTACTATGGAGTATTTTTGTGATGTCATTTGATTTACTAATTCGCAGGGCTCACTCTAAATGTTCATGCGCGGATACAAAAGGGGGTAAGGGGGGGCGGTCTGAAACCACACACACACACCCCTCCTGGAATCCGAAAATTTTACCCAAAAAGGGTAATATTTGGGCATTTTTGGGGTTGGACCAACCCATCGTCTAAGAGAAAAATTTACCTTTTTTGGTTGGACCCCCTCTGACAAAAATTTCTGGATCCGCGCATGATGTTCATGACATTTGTCATACAGTTTAGTCAGACGTTTTCGTTCCATTCTTTGTGCTGTTTGTCACAATTTGTTTAAATTTTACTGTAAGATCCTTGGATTCCGAAAAGGTTACGAGAGCGACAATTGTTGTTTTTGGTTGTTTTGTTTTGTTTTGTGGGATTTTCTTATCATTACTGATGTACATGATCATATACTCTTGAGTATTTTAATACAAAATGTAAAATAAACAACATATTAAAATTCTAAAAGTCTAAAAGAATGCACAGAACAAGCTTGATATCTACAAACTTCGACATTCAGTTGACCAAATTTTACGTTCTTATAAATATCCCCACAATGTAATTATTGAACAACACGTGCGGAATTTGTTTTTAAACCATAAAAACTTATATAAATCGCAATGCAGTAATCCATTTAAGTGATTAAATCTATCCCATAAAGTTTATTAGTGTTGACCTATAAGATTTGAAGTACATGTGGATATAACAGATTGCCCTGTGGTAGTCTTGTTTCATGTACGAATTAAAACAAACATTCATTGAGAATAAATATTATCAGAAGGACTTCTGTTGCTGTCGGTAACGTGCTCGACTAGTATGAAAATTAAAGAGTTCAAATTCGACCTCAACCAATGACTTTACCATCAGACAGGAATGTCATTGGTGTAAATCGACGTCAAAAATATAGATTAATCCATGTATTTTCAATTCCTCTTAGAAGGAACACAAAGTCACAATTCATTTTTATGAGTATTCAAACCAAACCAATATGGTAAACCAAACCTCCCCCCCCCCCAAACCATTGGCTAAAACAAGACAAAGGTAAATTGTAGGAGACTAACATGGAAAAAACGGAATTGATAAGGAGGCAAGAAATACAAAAGGGGGGGGGGGGGAGAGAAGGGGGTTATTGATATCGTATCGTACTTATTTGACTCGATTATACATCGATATATAACGATGGCATCGTAACTCTCAGACGGAAAAGTTGAAATCGAGGCCTCGAGTCAAACTGGAATTGATATGTGTACATTTGGATAATTCAACCGTCATTCTGTTAATTGTGCATATTCCGGTCCTAGAAAAATCAATATAGTGTTTGTTATGGCCGCCCGTCTAACAACTCGTTTGATTTTTAAATTCTATAATGACAAGTTGTTTAAAGTATTTTGACTGATTATTGAATTAAATCGGACACCCTTGAAGCCAGACGATTGCAAAATCTGACCGATGAAATAGAGTTTAATAGATCTCGATTAAGTCTGGGGATTTAAAACCAGGGGTGCAACCACTGGCATACAACTTAAAACGAAACGCTACATCACCATATCGGCCACACATCGATGCGTATATCTCAATATCGACTACATCCGTCTAAATCTACCACGATTGACCACGCTCCTACTCATCGATATATTTCGCAACATTGATCACGATATTACCATGAATCGATATATATCGCAATACTGAATATGTCATACTTATCGATATGTAAAGCGTTTTTGGCGGCTCTCAGTGTATTTTTATGATGTGTCGCATTGCGAGAAAATGCGATATTTCGTTGTAAAACTTCAATGTGCAACTATTACACTCTGCATTAATTATGTAACTACGTCACTACGTAACTAAGCTACGTGGTTCCAACCACACATTTGTCACTACGAAAATAGTAACATATTTATAAATAAGAGGTCTGACCCAATGACCGACAGCTGGACGCACAGATAAAAATGACCTTCAAGTGTCACTATACAATATCCATATCTCGCTTCTATGTAGTTTTTAATGACATGGTGGCACAGTGGTCAGTATTTAGTGGCGGTGGAAACCGCTATTAATATACGGATAAAACCCTGGACCTTCGACATGTACATTGGCAAACTTTCCCACGTATCCTGGAGCCGGTGTGGCGTAGTGGATAAGGTGCTCGGTTCGTGACCAAGAGGTCCCGGATTCGACTCCCGCCCGGGGCACACCGGTGTTCTGTCATTCGGATGAGACAGTAAAAACTTAGGTCCCGTGTCACGGTAGGCGTGGCACGTGAAAGATCCCTAATTGCTCCTAGTGGGTCCGTTGCAAAGGTCAAATTTCTATGCAAATGCATCAGGCAGATGCCGTCACCATATACGTTTGGTTGGTTGATTGGTGTTTTACGTCGCTTTCAACAATATTTCAGTTATATCGCGACATGGAACCAGGAGGTTACCAACCTCTTAAACATAGTGGCGCAACCCGGGAATCGAACCCGGATCGTCGGCGCCGCAAGCAAAGCGCTTAACCACTACACCACGCGTGCCCCTCACCATATACGTGAAATAATCGTGGAGTGACGTAAACAATATTCAATCAAATCCCACGTGTCCTGACTGGAATTCAGATTAAAAGTTGTATATATTAGGCTTCTACACAGCGCGTTATACCAGATGTCCCTCACAAAATTGTGTACCATGCTCTTAAGTTGGCACAAAAAAAGCAAACAAAGAAAACAAAAAACAGCTTTCTGATATATATTTTCTTTACAGTGTCCATAATGTGGATGAGGATCGATTCCCGGGCAATGCGCCTGGAGACCCGGGCATCACGAAGTAAACCAGGAGTATGGAATGAGGATAAACCACCTCTCAAATTCCCAGGAATATTCAGACCCAAAAATATCCAAGTGGAAGTCAAGAAATTCTGCTTGTATGGAACTTTGAGAAAATCGAAAACGGAAATCCATAACACTCTGCCGTCTCCAGAATGTAAGTATTTAACCAGTATGATATGGAGAGAAAGGAGATAGACACAAGACGTGGCCCTTTTTTTCGCTGGAATGCAATACACGGTCTTTTCTACAACTTCAATTTTGCTGGTTTGTTTATATGCAAGTCCGAATCATCGACACGTTTGCGACATAAACACAGACTTTACAAACATTAAACAAACTTATTTAATGTTTTCCTTCCTGCTACAATATCTATATTCAAAACAAAATGTTCTCTTGTTACAAATTTCACCTTGACGAAATAGGCATAAACAAACCAAATTTTAAATCTCTTCAAAATAAACTATACATTTAAAATCCTCTGTTTTTCGAACTTGAAAATTGATATATTGTAAATGTCGCATTTTAAAAAAGTATATTGCATTTCTTGTTCAAAATGCAGTGTGCAGATAGAGCTTTGAGAAACGTCTCCCTATCTATCTATTTATCTGTTTGTTTGTCTGTCTATCTACCTACCTACCTACATACCTATCTATCTATCTATCTATCTGTCTGTTTGTCTATCTTTTTTTTTTTTTTTTGGTCGCAAGAAAAATATCAAAAATGTATTATGTTATTATACCTATGAGTTTTCACTATTTTCAGTGATACGACGTGAAGAGCGTTATATAGACTTTGATAAAGAGAGACGGAACAAACCGCACACAGTGGGATACAAAGAATTTTATGGCTATTTAACACCCACGCTCAAACATCGTCCCGCTGTCGGTCTCCTGCCTAAACTGACCATTCCTCGGACGCGGTCACAATGATGACGTCATACCATAAAACAATGACATCATAAGTGTGTTTTAACTTTGACGTCATTTCGTCTGTGTTGGTGGCATGTATTAACATGTCTTTAAAGTTTATTCCAGGAAGTAATTGCCTTAAGAATACGGGGAGGAGCGTGGTAGTTGGCGACAGAGATGTATATCATTTACTGGATTACTTACATTTTTATTTTCAATATCGATCTAGTCATATTCACGGGAAGTGAATTTATCAAAGACATCAATAAGATATTAGTTGTTTTGATATGCCCCCTCAACATTTTACTAATTTTCGACATAAATGTTAAGGGATCATCTCAAATTCGTAATCTAATGACCCAGATATCGCTCACATTGATTTTAACATTATTCATTTACTTAAGAAATCTGTCTATGATAGGTGAATTTACACTGCAGTTTTGAATTTTCACCATAAAAAAAATATGTATTGATTTGAATTGTTTGATTTCACTGAAATGTTCCTATAGTGATCTCATTTCCTGCATCAGGATGCCATGACTTACTCTGAATCAGTAGACTAAAGTATATACGTTGTATATACATGTATGAATAAAAACATGTTGAACACAGAATTTTGTTTCTCTTTCAAAACTAAAGGAAAATGTAGTAAGTTGATTTGTCTGCCCTTGATCAGAACTCTCCCACTTTCTGTATATCAAGGCTGGGTGTAAAAAAAAGATTATTACCTGACTGACCATGTCTCACCATGGTTAACTGGCCATACAAATAAGAAACTTAATTAAATTAGCAGTATTATACAACTTTAATACTATTCCTTTTCCACTCTCCAGGATGACCTGAATGACCAAGGACTTATAAATAGGATTGTTTATAAGTCCTTGGAATGACCAACTGAAGGGCAGTTAACTCACCTTAATAAACAGTCCTATACCCTGATGTGATGTTCTGTGGATTTCTATTCACCACATTCATCTGACGTTTTAAATATTTTTGTCATTTGTGTCTTCAGGACAGTTTGGACAGATGCGGCTACACAAGCATGCTGCATGAGATGCTTACACCTCCCTGGGACCTAAGCCGACATGGCCTAGTGGTATTGCGCTCGCCTCCTGATCAGGATGCCAGGGTTCGAGTTCCGCGCTGGTCATGCCAGTGTTCTGTCTTTCAGACAAGACAGTAAAAACCGAGGCCCCGTGTCGTCGTATGCATGGAACGTTAAAGATCCCTCACTGCTTCGGGTGGGTCCGTTGCAAAGGTCAAAATTTGTATGTCCAGCATCAGGCAGATGCCGTCACCATATACGTGAAATATTCGTGGTGTGACATTAAACAAAAATCAATCAATCAATTAAAACCCTGGGACCTGATCATGTCTCTGGTGTGCAAACGTCCATGAATATCCAATGCAGCAGAAGCAAATTTAGAGTGGGGGCAGTTTTGCCACAGATTTACAAAGGATATATAGTTGACAAAGGCTGGAAACCCTTAAATAATAGGAGTAAAACCCTAGATCTGGCACCCATATGGCTAATGGCTAAATATTTTGGTTAATACTTGACTTTCACATGTGCCCTCCCCCCTCCTCCTTTTTTGGAAATCCTGAATCTGTCACTGTGTGATATGCTGTTACCACTGCAGCAGTCAGGCAGTTACCACTGCAGCAGTTAGGCAATTACCACTGCAGCAGTTAGGCAGTTACCACTGCAGCAGTTAGGCAGTTACTTCTGCAGCAGTTAGGCAGTTACCACTGCAGCAGTTAGGCAGTTACTTTCATGTCATATTTACTATTACCTCTCTATCTCTTTTATCTTTTTCAGCGAATGATCAGTGTTGGATAACACATACCATCACCACTACAGTGAATGAGTGATCAATGAATATCTACAAAACCAAAACAAAACCTGACAACACATATATCACAGGAATATTCTGTCACCAACTGACCCAACAAATTACTTTAACAGTGTTTATTTATAGATAAATTAAAAAATTTACAGCATTAAACTTCATATACAATAGATAAATATGAAATGTATAAAAGAATGTACAAAATATATACATAATCATACTATTAGAATTTTTACATATATATACAATTATATACTACTACCACTATTATATCTTTACCTACTCACTTGCATGCCAGCACCTATTTCATCTACACACAGGCAAACAGAGCCCATGTACTGTTATGCTCAACTTCTTATCACATTTATCACAACAGAATCTTTCTAACATTACTATTTTACCAGACCATAGTCAATCAATTCTTCTTTGTATCCATGACAAAAATAGGCTGGAACATTCAGTAAGTTTTTCAATAACACTATGAAACATTATTGGGACACAATGCACCAAAATTCTGTTCACACAAATCTTGTCTCTTTTTGTTTCACTTGAAAGTTTCTAAGTTTCTGTCTTTGCTTTATACAATTCTGACTAAATTCTCCCTGTCATGATGTTGCAGTTGCATACACCTTAGAAAATTTGGTATTTTGTTCCGTGTTCTTCTGTTTTAGCTTGTTGGCCCAGTGTGACTTTTCATTAGACTGTAAAGATAGTATGAAATCAGAAAAATATTCTTGTTTTTAGTTTTTTTCATTACACAGAGTTACTTCCCATTCGGGACGGTATCTGATGTAAAACAATTACGATGCAACCAAATTCTATGGAAATCAATCTAAAACTCAGGAAAATGATAGTCCATAAGTGATGTTTTCATAGGATACTGATGAAGCCATAATTGTTTTACATCAGATACCTTCCCAAAAGGGAAATAACTCTGTTAACGATAAGACTCAATAGGATATGAAAACAGTTCAGTGTCAGATATTCTAAACGCTGTAGGCAAATATCAAATACTACTGTAAGGGCAATTATAAATACTATTATCTATTTTTCACACAAGTACATTTTTGCATGTATATTGCAAGCATATCATATATTGCTTTTCAAAGTTTTCCAGATAGATATTGAACATCTACTTTGTGTTGTGTCCTCTTGAAAAAATGGCATGATAAGAAAGTGATAAATAATGAGTAATATGTTCTCAAAGTTATTAATACATGGATAAAAGCAGAGCTAATGAAAATACAAAATCAAAACCAAACCACAAATTAAGTAAATAATTAACATTAAATTGTGTCATTTATTTCTGTATAGATGCACAACCACTGTATTTGCCTGAGATAAAGCTTTCAAGACCTATGTATTTTATTTCTGTATAAAGTACATTGATCGTCATAACGCCCCATATTTGACCCACTTTTCAACACAGAAAGTGATGCTTGGCAGACTTTTGATTGTTAAGCTTAGGACGTCATAATGAAAGGTTCGACATTTCCAACCTTGCGTGACGCCATTAAAGTCGTACTTTGCGCTAAAGTGCTTGACATTCGACAAAAGTATGTCATTCTGGATAAACATTACGTTGTCATGGAACACCGGCTGTTTCTTTCAATTTATAACTTCCCTGGAATGATTTAATGATGCAGTTTATAAATAGGAAATGGAAGTTTCCAGTGTGATATTTTGGCGTTAAAAGCTCATATATATAGAATAAGTGTCTAACACGCATTATATCTAATAAATGCATCAGCCATTGTACTTTATTCCTGCATGAAAACACAAAAAAAGACAGTTATTCTATATATAAAAAGGTACCTATTTCAAAAGATTATATCCATACTATATTAAATTCATTTTTATTGGTCACATATCAATATATAAATCCAAGGTGACATACCTAGATGTAATTATCTTCAGGTATTTACCACAGATGTGGTCCCTAATTTGAATGTAATACCAAATGATCAAGACATGATTATGTCAAGATCGATACCTTTGATATGCCCCCTGACAATATGTTAAGATAATTACCACTGATATGGCCCCTGGTTTGATGATATTTGGTTCATCATCTAAGTCCATTCCAGCAAATGGGACATGAATAGGCATTGGCTTAGATTTAGATGTATGTGATGCCTTTTTATCACCATGGTGACGATTTGATAGATTCATGACGACCTGTTTCATTATGGACATTTCCTAGAAAAGAAAGATATATTTAATACATATTAGTTATACATTAAAACTAAGCTTTCTGTTATGAACTAATGTTAGAAAATACTGATTTAGTATAGTATCATATGGAAATGTCATATGCTGTATTCCATATGCTGATCTGGAATATCTCCATATGCCAATTTTGGTGATTTCATAGTCCTCTTATACCCATAATGCATACTTAAGTTTTAGAATACCTTTTTTTATAGACCAAATGATATTCAATGTATTTTTATCAATGTTGTACCAACCTCTCTCTGATTTAGAAGTCTTTCCAAATCAAGTGTCATCTGATTTTTGGTCCTTACTAAGTCTGCCTTCTCCTTTTCTAACTGTCTGTAAAGTAATGAAAAATTATTTAGTAGTAATATAACAATACTAGTTCAACAGAAGTCACCAAGCTGAGGTTTTCCATCACCTTTTTTCGTCAATATTGTTTCAAATTACATACTCAGTCACTTATGTCATAAATCGCATGAGTTATATATATGTATCAAGAAATGAATTAATATAAGCAAACTTGCATGTTTTCAGATCCTAGAATAGTAGTGTTGTTTTGTATGTATATATGACTGATGGGAAAAATAAGTACATTTTAAACTAATTACATACTCAACATATGAAGTGACAAATGAACCATAGGTCCGACTTGAGCCAATAATCTTCAAATTCTGTATTATACCATCAATAAAGTCATAACAATACACAATATCAAAATTACTTAGATACACCACACTTTGAATAGTTTCTGTCACCTACCAAATCCTTCATTTTTGATGTGGGTGGCTTCTAGAGGAGCAATATGACATCATCATAACAACTATGATGTTCGCATGAACATTGGTGATAGTGCAGCTGTGATATTCCATATCCAATAGACCTTTTTCATATTTTTAATTACATCTCGCATTCAAAGCCTGACATAAGATGTTTTGCCGCTCAAAATTGTGTCACTCTATGGTGACATAACAATCTAAACATTACCGTCATAATGAAACTTCCGGTAAAATGCAGTTTGTCGGACATGAGGCCCCACATATCATGTAAAATATGAAATTCGCATTTTAGAGGCATATAAAACATTATTCAACTAAGTATATATATCATTTCACAGTATACAATCAAATATGCCATGACATGATTGGTTTTATGCTCAAATCAAAATTCATTTCCCAAAATACAAATACAACCCTCTTGTTATGTGATGGGTATATAATCAGGAAAACTAAATCTATAATCATAGATCTATACGGTACTGGAAAATAGTCAAACACACAAAGACTAAATTGCAAATGAAAAGTAGAAACTCCTCCTTACTGTGCATCCACTTCCAAGCTTGAGATATATTCCCTTTGTTTCTGTATCTGAGTGTCTCTTTGTCGTATACTGTCTATTAGGTAGTTGTAGGGTTGCTGAGCCTGGTCTAGTAAAGAGTTACTGCCCTTTAACTGTTTAAGAAAGAAATATATTCGCATCTTAAAATCTCCTGCACATGCTAATCATACTGGTAGCAGACAACCTGATCTTAAAAAATAGGCTGATTGTCAAATACCCAAAATTTTCCCATCTACCTCTCAATAAACTTATTTCTTATTATATGTACATGTTAAACATTGATGAAATTGTAAAATTACACAGAACGACCATAAATTGATCCAGGTTACATTAGATATGAATGATATCTCAATCAACCGATCCTCACAAAATGCCCGACACCACACTTGTGGGAAACTCTTCACTGTGACATTATAAAGAAATGTCCCATAAAACAGTGAAACAATGAAACTACATGAGTAGGTATGGTTCAAATCAATCTGATGATGTCTCAATGAAACATCTACTGAATGATTCAATACTTTTTTATAATCTATCCTTTGTGGTTTATTCAGATTTAAAATCCATTATACTTGTTCGTTTGTTTGCCTGTTCTAAATATAGCAAGATTATTTCACTTATACAGCAACAACATATGCGTAAATGAATAGCACAGAAATTTTTCAATGGGTCTAATAGATGCAGTAGAGGGTCTCTTAGAAGCTTTGTCCATAGTGACAGAAGACCTTAATTTTCAGTTTCCCAAAAGACAAGACATGGATGAATCTGTTGTTGGGCTTGAACCAGAAACTTCTTTCCCCAGACAGGCATACTTTTGACTGTGCCATGTAGTCTCTATCTTCCTGATATGTTTTACAGAAACAGACAAATGTGGAGCAAATCACCTATTTGGCTGACTTTCCCAGTTGCAAAAAAATAACTAAGACATATCAAAACGAAGTCTACTCAGCAAACAAAGTCCCATTTTTTAAATACAATCGCAAAAAGCCATTTATATATTGTTCATGTTCCCCCAAAACAGAATTACCTTTTTCAAAATATACCTATGAGATGTAGGGTAAAGGCTACAAAGTGTTAATGAAATCTAATCAATAACTTCAAAGAAAAAGTTCAAGGTAAAAAACATAACATGCCTATTGACAATATCGAGCCCCACAATGTATACAAAATACCACATTATGTACTGAATTTTTTCATCAGACAACAAAATTGAGTATCTTTATTTCATTTAGAAAATACCTCCTCAGCAAGCTGTTTCAGTTTAGTTTTCTCTCTTTCTAAATCTTGTCGTAGTTGGGTGTTGATTTTTTCTAAGGCCAAGACGCGTCTGGCTAAATGTACACTGAAATTGAAAATAAACATATATATAAGTTTACTTTGATTTATTTTATGTCACACCAATATGATATCACTCATATGGTGATGGCATCTGCCTCATGTATTGCAAAGAATTTTTTTCTTTTTTGCAATTGCCCTTAATAGCAATATCAAACCAGCATGTTTCAAATTATGTAAAATAGTATTTCAATACATGCTAGGAATACAATAAATACACCAGGGTCATGCAGGCACAGTTCACTTCTGGAGATGTCTGACACCTCTCTACAGGAAGAGAAATATTTTGTAGTATCTTATTACCGTATTCACTCGCATTCCCAACTTTTGGAAAATAATTGGGGAAAAAGTCTACATCTCGTGTATAATACGCAGGTAAAATTGCCGCGTAAGCAAGTGGTCAAGAACCTTAAATTTACCTAGAAAAAATCTCTGTATTACAAATTTTACTTCACGGAAAACACGATTGGTTACGCGCCTGAACCTTGGGATATTTAATGAATGGGATAAACCCAACTGCCGTAATAAAATTAATTTGTGATCCAAACATTGTGTTGATAGAAATAAAACTGTAATGAATTGTGAACAAAATTGTAACAATAAACCACTGTAATTAGTATTCTTGATAAAATACTGATAATGAAGCAAAGCTGTCATTTGCTATATATTTTACACTCGTTGTCTCGAAATGTCAATGTTTGTACAAAATAAATTGATTTACACAGCAGTAACCGTAGAAGAAATGTCAACAACCAATTATCCCAGCGGAGTGTACGGTAATGACTGATTGTTTGACTGTGAAGCCATTTCACCTTGATCAACAATGATAAGATAATTGGATTGCATCAGCACCCGTTGTTTTAAAATATACTAGTCTCAATTGTAAAAAGATCTTTATTTCAGCATATATTGTAAAGTGTTCAATACAAGGAGGTAAAACTGTAATGATAATCTCTTTATCAAGTGTCTAAAATCCATTTCAGTTCTCAAGTAAGGGTTCCCAAAGTTTAATGGTCATGTTCTGATTATTGTCAGTGGACATTTATGGCAATATCGCTGCGGAAATATGAATTCTTATGTCTGGAAAAAAGGTTCTTGTTTTAGATCTCGTGTATAATACGCACCTGGAAAATCGAACTCAGATTCTATGAAAAAAAGTGTGTATTATACACGAGTGAATACGGTATTGCAAATTTGGAAAACCACAAAGTTCTGCAGAAACCAGACACCACAGAAATACATCATTCTACAATATTCCTTGAATAGTTGTGAACATTATCAATAAAATCAAACAAAAAATGGACAGCCACAGAAATACCCAAGATTCTACAATATTTCTCAAGAAATTTTGAACAACATTGATAATACCAACAGAAGTTGTTATACCTTTGCTGTAGTCTGCGTTTGGATGTGGTGGGTACATTAGCACCGTAACCATAGGAAAATAATACTTTCTCTGCCTCCTGATCGTCATCCACTATACAAATAAAAACAACTGAATTTTATTAAGAAATAACAGCAGTCAAGTATTATTAGAATACTGTGAATTAGTTTTATCTTTACTTTGAAGGGTATCATTGTCTGAAAGTAATAAGTAGGTCAACTTCTATTGAATACCGGTAATTTCTAAACAGCCTCTACTAATTATATAGTCACACAAGTAAATTTAATTTAAGTTCATTACATGTACATTCAGGGTTCTTACTAGACCTGGGAATTCATGAGTCCCATAAGAATCAATATAAAGTTTTATCAATCTCAAACTCGCAAGTCCCAGACTTATCTAGGTGAGTTAATGAGAACACTGACAATAGCACTGTACATGATTTATGTTCAATCTTTAAAGATGATTATGAACAAAAATCAATTCCAACTATTTTGATGCTCAAGAATAAAATGTCAAGCATGTTTTCATAAATTCTTTATTGACATTTAATTGCTATTTTCAAATCACTCATAACTTAATAATTTTAAAGATGAAACTTTTTTTAAGAAAATGTCAGTTCATTCAATTTGTCAAAAATTAATTGTGTAATTCTGATACATTGAGCAGCATCACAGTGAATGAAACTTGAGCGAGACTGATGGCAAAAACTATCCCATATTGGGTTAGGCTATCCCAGTTTCATAATTTGACATGATTTAGGATAGTCCATGTGATATCCCATTTATAAAATGTTTCAACTTTGCCCTATATCACACACATTTTTCAAAACTGACAACAAACCATACCTTCAGCAGCTTGCTGAAGGTATGGTTTCACACTTTGCTGTTTCACACTTTGCCCTATATAACACACATTTTTCAAAACTGACAACAAACCATACCTTCAGCAGCTTGCAGAACAACTTCGTCTAATTCCTTTTCCACTTTCTCATATGTTTCTAATTTGGCATTTTTCTCCCCAATATGACTTTCTAGCTCACCTACTTTTTTATCCATAGATGCCTGAATGCTGTAGTATTCTTTGGTTAGGACCTAGAAGACAGCTTTCATTAGCTATTTATATATAACTACAGTGCTGTCCAATGACAGGGCCTCATCAGTGTGCAAATATATAATTTTTTTCATGTTTAAAAAGTTATTACCTAAAGTTTCAGTTAAAGATTGATACTCATTGATAAATGAATCAAACATAAATGAACCTATCACTTTTTTTAATAGTATTGATTGATTGATTATTGTTTTATGTCACTCCATTATCATTTAACGTATATGGTGACAGCATCTGTCTGCATAGAAATCTGTTCCTTTGCAATGGACTCATATGAAGCAGTGAGGGATCTTTTATGTGCCATACCTACCCTGACACAGGACCTCGGTCTCTACTGTCTCATTCAAAAGACAGAACATCTGTGTGCCCACGGCGGGAGTCAAACCCGGGACCTCTCTGCCACGAGTTAAGCACCTCAACCACTAGGCCACACCAGTTTATTCTTTAATAGTAATGAGAAAATATGCTGTAATAGACTTATAATAGAAAAATATAGTTATACATACTTTGCTTTGTCTCTTCAAACTTACCTCTGTCTTTTTTTGTAACTTCTCAATTTCTAATTTGGACTCTTTTAAATTCCTGTTAGTCTCATCTAGAACCATCTGATTCCTTTCTAATTCAAAACTTTTCAGTTTTAACTCATTTTGAATCTCTGTGACTCTGTTATCTCCATTCATCTGCATCTGTCTGAATCTACAAAGAAAATAAAGTATGCAGAAATAGGTCAGGTCTCATCAGACAGTAGGATGTCTGCTATACAGGCTAGATAAGTGTCTTGGTTAAAGCATACTTGAATGGGCATTGTCTCAAATACATAAACAAAACAAGAGCAATGCCAAGTGTGGCATCCCTGTATGGCAGCAAAATCCATGGTACTTAAGTACCCTTGACCTATGACCTTTTAACCCCAAAATCAATAGGGATCTTCCTCTCCTTATACTTAAGTTAGATTTTAAGTATGAACCCAATAGGGCCAAAACTGACCTCTAAAGTGTCTAAGAGGTTTTGTTACAGACACAAGCATCTATGCACCTATACACAAATGGTACCATTACTATACCCTCCTGCACTGCTGCTAGGAGGCGATAATAATGTACATATAATTAATGATTATAATATATCACAGTAATGCATGTATTCACAAGAGTTATCAAATCTGTTTATTGTTTTCAAAATTGGGGATAAAAATTTACATTGAAATTATCATTACACAGACATAATGCCCATTATAACTTTGATAGTTCAGTACATGTAACATTTTGATAAGTCAGTACATGTAACATTTTATTTTAGTATGATTGACTAAGACCTACTCATTAAGAAGTTGTTCGTATTTTGTAGTTGTCTCCCTTTCTGTTGCTACTGCTCTTTCTCTCTCAGATATTGCCATATCACGTGCTTCTCGTAAATTCCTGAAAAAAAAAGTCACTGAGTTTGTTGTGGATTGAAATACTATGCAAAGAAAACAGATATCTACATTATGAAAAAATATCGGTTTTTCTCAATATGAGTTTTTTAATTCCTAAATCAAAACCTGTTAAATTAAGACTTATTAACGTTTAGAGGAGAAAATGATCATAAAACAAGGAAGGGCTTTCACTAAGGCAGTTCTATCCATAATTCTAACATGGCCTATCTGATTTACTTCTTAAATTGACTGGATTAATCCTATTCTAGCATACTTTACATAGATCTAAGTAACATTTTTGCCCTACATGTATAACATCAAATAGAAATTAACTAGCAATGACTGGTATATTGGATGGATAAAAAGATTGTAACTTAATCTGGTTTGTCAAGTCTTAGTTCCATTTTATTTTTTCCTTCATCTCCATAACATATATATAATGATTTCTTTGAGACTTACATGTACTGAAATGCAAAGGATGAATAGGATGCAGACTACATAAACATGAAACCAACGCTGCCTAAGTACATTATGGGTAGAGCATGTTCACAATGACTCTAAATTACATCTTTACCTGTTCTCTCTTTCATACATCTCTTTCGTACTTGTTCTAAGTCTGTCGATTTCTGCATTAGTTTTAGTCCGAATTCCCTCAAGCTCTTCTCTAAGTTTGTTTTCGTACTCCGTCTTATACTGATCTCTGGAGGACACATATTTCTCGTACATCTCCTCCCTGGCTTTCTTTGCCTCATCCAACTCCATGTTGACAAGAGTTATCTTTTCCTCTGCATACGTGCTGCGATTGGTCAGGTCGGATACTTGCTTAGACAAGTAATCTTTGTCTTGTTTTAATAAAGAGAGGGATTGTTTGGCTGCAGTCAGCTGCAACGGAAGATTCAATAATTATTGCTTTTACATCAATATTACTGAGGAGACACAATAGGTGATAAAATACAACTTGTAATTATCATCTAGTTAATAATTCTTCATGAGGTCAAATGATGATCCGAGACCTTTTCTTTGAGGTGGACTGATTGGACCAAGGCTATAAATGACCTTGTCAGGAGTAATCCACTTTTCTAAATATACTTACCCGTACAACATTTTCACTAATCAGTACATAAAAAAAGACTTCACATGACAATTATCTAGGTCATAAGGTGTCATGTGGTATATATTTCAGTCATTTATGATGGTTATTTATCAATCAATAAAATTACCAAATCTTAATGGTGGTATTCAGTACAGTCCATGTGTTCTGTAATTTCAAGAATTACACAATATATTTCACCAAAGTGTTAATGAGCACAGGTAACTTTACACCTGGATTCCTGCAGTGATTTTGGAAGTTTTTTCTCCCTGAGTTTTGTGCAATTTCTCCAAAATACCTGGTCTGTACTGTAATAATATATTACTATGATTCAATGTTACAGTGTAATTAAATTTCTGATGACTTAGTAACATTTCATGCAAAATTTTCTATGCAATAAAAAAAATTTATCAAATCAACCACAAAAATAGGTGTTTAATATTACAAAATTGACTAAAACCGGTAAGTGTTGGTTTGGTTAATTTTGTGGGTTTTATGCCACTTTTAACATGTTCAATACAATGTGAAACAGAAACAGGAGGTGACCAGCACAATGGGTCATTCAATGATTCAGGGTATAGAACCTGGATCACTTGCAGACTGCACTGTAAATCCAGTAGCCCTAGTCATGTCCATAAATGAGAATGCATGTTACAAAGACCTGATTAAAACCAGGATAAAAAACTTATCGCAAAGACAAACTATTGTCATTTTAAAAAATGTATAAAATCTGATATAGCTCAGTTGGTAGTTGGCTCAGGGTCAAAATGTCATACCCTATCAATGACTCACTGGTGAGATGTTTTTCAAATGAGACAAAAAAAAAAACCAAAAAAAACCAAAAAACAAACAAAAATGTGATCTGGTGTCAGTATAGATGTAGGCATGTACATATAAATATCCCGCACCAGATCTGTTGCACAGATTGACATTTCTGTGCGATACATTAAACAGATGGCAGCACTTGACAGAAGTCAATTCTCTTGATACAGTGTAAAACATCAATCAAACATGTACAAGTATATGTCAACAAATTGAAACTGACATCTTTGTGAAGTTCATCTCTTTCTTTCTGTATCGTCTGATGAGCTCCGTCCAACACTGATAGCTGTCTCTGAACATCTAATCTGTCATGCTCTATATTATCTCTTTCCCTGAAAACACAAAACAAAAAAAGTATCAAATTGTGTTCATATCCAAGAAGACCTACACAAATTTACCTTCAAATTTATTCAAATCCCAAAAATAAAAAAAACAAAAAAATTTTAATAATATGCGGTGGTGGTAAAATCCAAAAATCAATTTTCTTCATATGTATAATTACCCTTGAGTCTGTCATAATTTTCTTCATATGTATAATTACCCTTGAGTCTGTCATAATTTTCTTCATATGTATAATTACCCTTTGAGTCTGTCATAATTTTCTTCCTATGTATAATTACCCTTTGAGTCTGTCATAATTTTCTACTTTGTAATCATCTGATTTTATCTGAGCTTTGATCTCTGAGAAATCCATCGTCAGTTTTTGGTACTTGACCCTAATTTCACCATGAGCTTCTCTCTCCTCACTTAGTTTCTGAAAACAAAAGTTCCAGTCTGAATACAATATAGAAAATGAACTATTTTAAAGTTACAATGTACTTAGTTTTAAAGTGCTATTTGAATGCTGGGGTATTTTGCATTTTCTTAAAATCCTAATTGAATTATTTTAAAATTCAGAAAAATTACTGCTCCTTCTACTTCAGTATTTCTCGAAGAGATATCTAAAAACATCCATATGCCTGTTTTTATGGGAAAACCAGACTAAAATAAAGGCTTCCTGTACAATTTGATGTATAACTTGTAACGTCATTATACTGTGACTTCACAATGCAGATTAACATCATAATTAAAACCGAAGGAAAAGTAGCATTGGTACAAATTCTTCTTCAAATTTCACTGCTTGATTTGTACAAAATATTTCTGTTGGTCTACTGAGTTTCGCAAACTCTAAAAAATGATGGGAATCATGCAGACTCTCCCATTGTGGGGCACCATGCAGTCCATTGCAGACAATCCAACTTACCAGTTGATGTTATGAACCCATTTATTTTTGGGGAAGACTAGAAAAAGCACATGAAATCCACTGAACCACTCATTCCTAACCTACTTTCCATATTTATTACATCTTTAGTATTTTTAAATACATTAGAAAGTACTTATAGTATTATGTATACGGGGAGAATTCTGATTCTTTCTTACAATGAGAGAATCTTGAGATTTTGACCATTTTTGTTGAGAGAATTTAAAGAATTTTGGAATTTCTGTGAGAGAATTCTACAGACTATGAGTAAAGCTCCCAATTTTGCACCTCAAAATCATCCCTGTGTCTACAAGTATACAGGTTTTTGGTTACACAGAGTGACTTGTCATTTGGGACAGTATCTGACAAAAATTAATAGTAACATCATCAAATTCTATGAAAATTGTCTAAAAGCCTAAAATTCTGGGAAATGATGGTCCACAAATGATGTTTCTATAAGAAATTGATAAAGTCATAATTGTTTCACCACAGATACTGTCCCAAATGAGAAATAATTCTGTTCAGCACAAAGACTCAATACTGTGCATTGTATAATATGCTCTGAAACCAATGAACATGCACTACACACCTCTTGTAACTCGAGAAGTTCTTTAGAGTTTGATTTATTTTCTTCTTCTGTTGTCTTCACACGTAACCGGAGTTGGTCAATTTCAGTTTGTAAAGGACGATTAGATTCAAATAACCTCATCTGAATAAGAAAGAATGTATATGTGTCGCTACATTATAATGAAGTATTTGAAGCACATGTAACTATTGATAAGAAAAAGCTTAATAAAACTCAACATGCATGTAGCTGCAAATTTCAATTGGTTCTATATTTCTCCTTGTTTATCTGTGTTTAATTTGGAAAGCTACATAAAAAAAAAACAAAAAAAAAAGTTTGAAAATAATATTGTCACTGGTGTCATTCCTTGAAATGTGTTAAAGATTTATATTTCTTGTCAAACCTTAGTTTAAACAGTATTTATTGATTAGAATGCATAAGAAATGTTTACAAACAACAAAGATCAGGATTGAGCAACAAGAAAATTCTTATATAAACCCTCTCCTTGAAGTCAATTTACATAGATATAAACAAGTGCGGACATCATTAAATACAAATATAAGATAAACTGTTTAAACTTCTTATAAAGAAAAAAAATATATAGTTAGAAGGTCTTAATAAGATGTGAATTCTTTCATTTATAGAATATATGTTGATTTGATATGTGTACCCATATATACATACACACACATATACATAAACATATATACACATATACAGTGTGCAACTATATACATATACACAACTATGTACATATGCACCAACATAAATAGTCCAATGCATACAGTGTGCATATATATGCATAATAATATGTATAAATGAACAGGGATGGAAAGAAAGAGGTTGAAGAAAAGCAAGCTGTGTGAATTAAATGAATTACAAATCAAAGAAATCTTTTACTGTCTTTTATATATTTATGATTTATACTGAAGATTTGCTCATTGACACTGTCACTATAGAGAGGACATCCCTTTAGCAGGATTTCAGAATTATAATTGATATTCAAAGTCGAAAGTGTATACAATCTAATATTGTTGGGAAACTGGCATTCTTGTCAAACCTTTGTCTATTGCGAGTTATGTAACAAGTAATAGCAAATACAGGAGAAAAGTTTTTTGTGGGATACAATAATGTTGCATTGACTTTTTGAGAGCCTACACATATAAATGTACATGTGAATAAACAGAGATTGTGATTCAAAATCAGCTTTCAGCTTAAAGAATTGAAAGGAAGCCTTTTCAAACAAAATGAAGAATTTTTTTCGAATACATTTTTGTAACTGGTATGAGGTTTTTCTTCTTCCAATTTGAGATGTATTCAAATCATAAGGCTAAAGGTTTGAAGCTACATGTACATGACTATATGTAACAGTCTTTACAATGATCATGATCATCTTAGAACTTCCACTGAAAGCCCTAACTTCTCTAACTTACAGCGACATAATCTCTCAAGGACATTTCATCTTCACTTTGACTTCTAAGTTCATAATATTTGTCTTCTGTTAAACCCAGATCTTTCAGGCTTTGTCTAACATTTCCTGCTTTTTCCTGTAAACGCTCGTTTGTCGATTCTAAATGCTTTTGTCTCTGTCGCAGCTCTTCAAGTTCTGATCGTACAATCTCCTGTCGCCTTTTAGCTTCCTGTTCCTGTATATTTAACTGAGATTCCAATCGCGCAGTCAACATCTGTTTCTGATGCAAAGCATCAGTAAGCTTTTCCTCTAATTCTTCGACTCTGTTCAAAGCTTCGGCTTTCATGTTTTCTATAGACAAATTTTTCTGTGATAATTCTATTTTAAGCAACTGTATATCATGAAGCAATTGTTTTCTTTCGATAAGTTGTTTGGTTATTCGTGATTTTCTCTGAGTTCTTTCCTCAAAATGATCATTCTCTCTCTCTGGAGACAGAGTTAAGTCGGTGGGAACCGAAGTTTCCAAACTAATATCGTCTGATTCCATCTCGTCGAATGTCTTTGATAGGTCTCTAGCCGCCATACCTGTATAACGAATGCTTTTTATACGCTACGAGTACTTATTTCTGATATGCTACATTTTCAAACATTTGTTTTCAATCCGGGTGTTTCATCGACATTAATCAATGTTGTTGTCACGCTTTGCATTAACATGCAGATATGTTTAAACACGCAAGAGAGTAAGATTACAAACGTGTTGATTCTTGTTTTCCATCTCCCGGCTGTTGAAAACTACTACGAAGGGGAATAACTCCTACATATACTAACAATACTTTTAATCAAACGATTTGGAATCACTCTTTTAAAATGTTTTCATGGTTCTTTTGGCTGTTTTACAAGTGACGCATGTTTTAAAATGTCATCAAAATGTAAACAAAATACATTGCAACGATTTTACTGCGGTCGAGTTGCGTCATGGTTTTGCAAATTGAAATTTATGTGATGTTAAATTGTCCTGAATTAATGCAAAACTTCACTAGAAATCGCTTTGAAGTACAAAAAACGACATGCCTTCGTACATTACATAGCATTGTTCCCGTTTTAATACACACATTCGATTTCACTCTTTATGCACTAAGAGCTTTTTATCTGGTATATGAAAAATTCATTTGAAAAAGATCTGATGTAGTGACGACAATATGTGTCTATAACAACTAATCCAATGTATACATGAATTACCAATTAGGCTGACATCCTCTTCTTTCTCGTGGAATTTTTTTATGTAGCCATGAATTTTCATCATATAGACAGGAGTAAAGTGTCAAAATGTCGCTAAAAGTGTCGCTAGTTTTTATTTTTTTTTTTTATTTTTCTCTCTTTTTTTCTTTTTTCTTACTGTTTTACTTTATTATAAAATACAAGTTTTGCTTGTTTGTTTTCGGGGTATTGTATTTTGTTGTTGTTGTTTTTCTTTTTAATGTAAACAAACCTTTCACTATAACTCCATGACTGACGTTTGGTTAGCAAAATCACCACTGTTTCTGCAAAATAATGGCAGTAAACCTTTTTTTTATTATGACGTCGAAGATTTGACGGGAAATGTCA